>OZ029920.1:28414879-28622379 GCA_964023275.1 Norana najaformis
ATATGTCAAAATTTGGTTTAGATATATCATCTTAAAGTGAGGTGGGGTAGGCGAAAATTGGTATCCGATTTCGCGAAATGTTCTCTGAAGCCATATTCAACATGAAATAACTCCAGAAGTAGAGGGGGGTAGAGGCATGAGGTTTTCACTGTTGTATTCAGAAAGTGACTGGTGACCTAATGAGCCTATTACAATGACTGTGCCTTGAGTAGAGACTTTAGAGGACAGCTGTCAATATGCCATCTCAGAAATCGCAAACTGTATTTTCTTCAGTTTGCCTCACCAATATGACGAAAAGCAGCTGCAAATTTTTTTTAATCTTTTCATATTCTGATTTAGCAAGTAATGGGCTCCTACTGGATGTATTTTACTTTGATGTTTATTTACAAATGAAATCATACTGACATGCTAAACTTGGTCAAACTGATGAACGGGGGTCAACTTCACCAGCTGATATTGGGAAACTGACAACTGGGATCTACCTGAACTTCATATTTCTGAAAAGTCCATGCATTGACCTTTCTGGTGATACAAATTTGATTTTGGTGCTCAGAAGCAATCAGGAGCAATGCTTTGTTGAATATAGCTCTATTTTCGATGTCGCGACTAACCAGAATCCATGTCTAGTTTTGGCTGTTAATTATGTCAAAATTTGGTTTAGATATACAAGGACCTCATGTTAAAAGTGGTTTGTGATATCCACTCTCGCAACTGCATGATCCACCAGTGTGATGCATGTCCTGGAGTGACGGGCTTTTCTGACTTTCTCGCATCGTTGTTCTCTGAAGCTGATATGGATGACGAAGATATAATTAATTTCAAGCAGTGGGAACAAGCAGATTATGGAGTCAACATTGTGTCAAGGAGTGAGACAGTGGCATTCTTCATTGAAGAACTCTTGAAACAGATGGAGTTGCTCACATCTCATCATTTCATTGCAAAGTCCCAAGCTGAATTCCTTACAACTTCAAAGACCACACTAAAAGACAATTCTGTTATAATGCTATTGGATTTTGCTGAAAATTACTCGTTTATTGTACACGATGCGATCCAAGGACACCACTGGAACAACAGCCAAGCAACACTGCATCCCTTCACAGTCTACTACATGAAAGATAATGCTCAATACTCTCAGTATCTGTGTCATCAGTGACTGCCTGCAGCATGATTCTATCACTGTTCATGTTTTTCGTCAGGCTGTTCTCAGCTTCATTTCAGAAACAATGCCAAACATTGAACATATTATGTACTTTAGCGATGGTGCTGCCAGCCAGTATAAGAACTTTAAAAACTTCTGCAACCTTTTGCATCACCAACAGAATTCAACATCACAGCAGAATGGCACTTTTTTGCCACCAGTCACGGAAAATCGCCATGTGATGGCATAGGTGGCACCGTCAAGCGCCTAGCTGCACGAGCAAGTTTGCAAGCTATCAAGACCAACCATATTTTGACACCACAGCAACTGTATCAGTGGGCCCAGACAAACATCAGAGGCATAAAATTCTTCTTTGTTCCAAAAATCGATGTTCTTGAATCAACAGATGCTCAAGAAAGAAGATTTTCTGAAGCCAAGATGATAGCAGGCACAAGAAGTCATCACTGCTTCATACCACTTGATGGACAGCAACTAAGAATGTTTCGTATATCATCAGACAGAGTAGGGACATTGATGAGTCCTGCTGGTCCTATTGCAACAAATGCAGCGGATATGGGTCAGCTGTGTTTGCCAGGGAAATATGTTGCAGGTGTTTATGATGAGGCATGGTACATTGGTATTATTGTTGACAAGGATGCTGACAAGCAGGATGTGCTGATTAATTTTATGAGGTCATTTGGATCTTCTGGAGCATTTCAGTGGCCAAGAAAGAAGGACGAATGCTGGGTTCCACTGGATCACATACTTTGCATTATCCCAGCTTCGTCAACTACATCAAGTGGTCGTCAATATCAATATGATGAGGACACAATGAGAAACACAGAGAAACTCTTTCAAAACTTTGCACAGTCTTGTTTTAATGCTAGCGTTCGCGTGTGACTGAACTAAGTTGGACACAGTGCACACAAACACTATTGATCAGTAGCTCTAGACTTCTACAGTTTACACTGTATGCTTGTAATTTTGTGCTTGTTTACTTCTTTGATACATACTTCTAAAAAGTTCTTAAGTACTTAGAATTACTTTGTTGCACCAAAACGGTTAGTCGCGACATCGAAAATAGAGCTATATTCAACAAAGCATTGCTCCTGATTGCTTCTGAGCACCAAAATCAAATTTGTATCACCAGAAAGGTCAATGCATGGACTTTTCAGAAATATGAAGTTCAGGTAGATCCCAGTTGTCAGTTTCCCAATATCAGCTGGTGAAGTTGACCCCCGTTCATCAGTTTGACCAAGTTTAGCATGTCAGTATGATTTCATTTGTAAATAAACATCAAAGTAAAATACATCCAGTAGGAGCCCATTACTTGCTAAATCAGAATATGAAAAGATTAAAAAAAATTTGCAGCTGCTTTTCGTCATATTGGTGAGGCAAACTGAAGAAAATACAGTTTGCGATTTCTGAGATGGCATATTGACAGCTGTCCTCTAAAGTCTCTACTCAAGGCACAGTCATTGTAATAGGCTCATTAGGTCACCAGTCACTTTCTGAATACAACAGTGAAAACCTCATGCCTCTACCCCCTCTACTTCTGGAGTTATTTCATGTTGAATATGGCCTCAGAGAACATTTCGCGAAATCGGATACCAATTTTCGCCTACCCCACCTCACTTGAAGATGGTATATCTAAACCAAATTTTGACATATCGTAATAAAATTTTGTATTTGTGCCTCAAAATGGTGGACAGGTACATGGAGGTAAAATTGTTAGAATGCTTTGAAGATGGAGGTGTCTTTGAAGCTATTTTGGAGAAATTGTGAGCTAAAGTTTACCATAAATATGACTCCACCTAAGTTGCTGTGCCTAGGGTTTATGACTGTTTGTGAGAATAGTAAACTGGAGTGTATTCTTACGCCTCTGATGCCGTCATCAATAAAATCGCCTTAAAAACTGGTTAAGGAAAATATTTACATGACTTGTTCATTTGTGTAATTGTTGAGGTACATGACTTCAAATCAGTGGACCAAGGAGGCTTGTTAAATTAAGTTTTTGTTGCAGGTCATCGTGAAACAAAAATTGAAAATAAAAATATTTAGACAGTGAAACTCTATATAAGGATTTATAGTTTGACTGCTAACACAACCAGGGATATAAATATGCAAAGAACTCATTTTGACCCATTTTATACCTACTTGCATTAAGAGCGCGTTTCTTGTAAATTTACTTTGCAGACTTCGTGTGGGTTTTCTGAAGCACAGTCACATTTGGTCTGCTGTGAAAGGCAGGTCAAATGTGATCATGCATAGAAAACCCTACCATGTAACCCTAATCTGTGTATAGGATTCAATTCTTTCTTGTTTACATAAGATCTTGTAGTAAATATTGTTATTACATTGCCTTGCAAGTGACTTTAGCCGTCCGTGTTGGCTGCTTTGTTAAAGAGGTCATGTGATTTTATGTGTTTAGATACAAGAGCTTTCAGAGAAAGGAAATGACCCTGAGGTGGGAAATCATTACCTTTCATCAGTTTGTTATAAAATCATTTGTCTTGTCTGGCCATTTTCAGTCCAAAGGCTGACTGCATCGTGAGCTGTCCATCTCCAATAGTTGCTGTCTTCTGCTGTCCTGAGTAAATGATACAGCAAATCCTGTCCTGGTCCTTATGTTATAAATCAGTGGTGTTCAACATCTTCCATCTGCTTGGGATCCGAGTGTTGTAGATCATTTCATCTTCTAGATCCATGGGCAGAAAGCCCATAGGTGTTCAGTGCACATGTTATCACCTGTCTCCATACTCTCGTCTTGTGCCAGCATGCTCAAGCTGTGTAAATCCTTCTGGCACCAATCTGTTATATTATTCATCCACTCTCATTAGGTGTCATTGCATTAGATTTCTTTCATGTTTTTCTTCATGAATGGCGTATTTGCACCCTTCCTTTCAACTCGACCCTCCACACTTCTAACAGGTAAGTTCCAGGCTCGAGACTGGCTATGATATCCACTGGATTGTGGTACCAGCAGCGGTGCTATCATTTATCAGAAATTAAATCGTCAGGAATTTTTTAATTTCTTTAGAATTGGGGAACTTTGGCTGGATGGTTGAGTACACTACCGTGTAGTAGTAGTGATTGGGGTCAGGCCTGCTGATGCCATTACAATAGATGTATTTGCTATTTATCATTACATGTTGAAGAAATAATTTTAATATTAAAATATCTTTTGTTGCTGCAGATTATTAAAAACTGTCCAGAAATTAAATGGCATTTCATCGGACATTTGCAGACGAATAAAGTCAACAAAGTCATAAGTAAGTCATTTTTGTAACAAAGTCGTAAGTAATTTTCTGTAACAAGTCATTTTCTGTAACAAAATCTTAAGTAGTCATTTTCTGTAACAAAGTCATAAATAAGTAATTTTCTGTAACAAAGTCATAATTAAGTAATTTTCTGTAACAAAGCCATAAGTAAGTCATTTTCTGTGGCAAAGTCATAAGTAAATCATTTACTGTAACAAAGTCATAAGTAAGTCATTTTCTGTAACAAGTCATAATTAAGTCATTTTCTGTAACAGAGCCATAAGTAAGTCATTTTCTGTAACAAAGTCATAAGTAAATCATGTATAATAACAAAGTCAAGTAAGTCATTTTCTGTGACAAAGTCATAAGTAAGTCGTTTTCTGTTCTTTGCTAATTCTAATATAATCTAATCCGATGACTTCTTCAGTTTTAATTTGTAATGTGGTAAATATCGATAGATATAACCCACATGAATGAAAACTCTTTGGGGTCCTCAGTAATGTTTAAGAGTATAAAGGGATCCTGAGACAGAAATTTTGAGAATCGCTGGTCTAGTGGTTAACATGCTGGATCATCAGCTGAGAGTTCAGGGGTTAAAATCTCCTCCAGTGAAGAAAGATGTTGCAAAATTTCTTTTCCACTTGCTTCCTTTTGGAAACAGCTGTAAAATGAGTACACTGACCCTACACTGTCAATGGGAGGATCTAGTGGTGAGGGAGAAGACTGGCCAGCCACCCTTGTATGCCAAGACTTAGAATGGTGAAGTTGCTAAACTACATGCCCATGGCTACCTCTGGGGTTAGCATTAAGAGTTGCTCTTCTCTTCTTACAGGCGTCCCAAATCTATTCATGATTGAAACGATTCACAGTACGAAACTTGCTTCTACCCTCAGTTCTGCTTTGGAGAAATCTGGAGCAACAGAAAGGTTAAAGGTCATGGTTCAAGTCAACACAAGTTCAGAGGACAGTAAGTCATGATTCAGTTTTATACATCTATGCATAAACAGGTACATACATGCATACATACACAGATGCATACATACAGAGATGCATACATACACAGATACATACGTACACATGCAGATACATGCATGCATACGCACATTGGAGTCCATGCACTTTGTTCATGGTGATCTCCCTCTCCCTGACTTCTGGGATTTTGATTCTACTCTTCCACTGGGTTACAATTACGGATTGTAGTTTCAGTTTGAAGTGGTCATTGACTGATACCTGCATTTTGGCGCTTTAGAAGTCTGCAGATTACCACAGATTAGAGTAACACATTAGATTAACTGGTGCATCCAGATGGAGGCAATCTGGCCCCCAATTGAGATACTTCTTGCTCTTGACCCCCCAAACCTTGACATAGCTCTGCTTTCCATAGTCTCCCCATCTCCATCTGGGACCCATTGTGGGATCCCCCTGATAAGATTAGTATGTTTATCAAACTCTTTGGAGAAGCACCGTTTAATTTGACGACTTTACTTGGTGAATCTTGTAGGTAAGAGTGGATGCAGTCCTGAAGAGGCCTCTGAGATCTCGAAGTTCATCGTAAACTCCTGTCCGCGTCTGGAGTTTGTCGGACTGATGACAATTGGAGCATTCGACCACAATCTGAGTGAAGGTCCCAATCCAGATTTCCAGGTAGATTGCTTCTGTATGTGTATGTGTATCTGAACATTATGTAGTGCCTCGTAAGAACCTCTAAGAGAAACTGACACATGCATGGCTTTCTTACTGGTCCAAAAAGGTGGCACTTAAGCTTTTTACTGATTCCTGTTGAAGGAAGGGGTGGTATGTAAACATTTCTGGATGGAAGGTATGACCAATATCTTATACGTTTGTCTTGGCCAGGTTTGAAGGCGTGGTTCGGATTGTTTGAAAAGCGACTGGCTGTTGCGCCTTGTTGATAGCTATTTTTCGTCTGCTTTTGATGGTTACCTGCTGTTTTCAGCTACTAGTGATTGATACCTGCTGTTTTTCAACTGCTGTTAATATCTGTCTGCTGTTTCAGCTGCTCATCAGATGCAGAGAAGAGCTGTGTGAGAAACTGAACGTAAACTGGGAGTCAGTTGAGCTGAGCATGGGAATGTCAAACGACTTTGAACATGCGGTTTGTGTCATTCTTAAAGTCTTAATTATTTTTACACGTACAGTCGTCAACCCATGGATGAGACTGTTGGTTTGGTTCCGTGTGTGTGCAAGGACCAACCAGTGGAGACTTTTCCTACTTTGCAAGCATTATTTGCCTGTTTATGTTTTTATTCTCATTAATCTATTGTGTCAGTTGAGCTGGAGCTACCTATCAGTATTAGTAAAATTTTCTAGTTTTCAGACGTAGGATTGCACAAGTTTTGTGCTATACCAAAAACTGTTTCCTTTCACTGACAGATTCACGTTGGAAGCACAAACATTAGAGTCGGAAGCACGATATTCGGAGCACGAAATTATCCACCAAAGGCTACATGAGGACCATTCCACCACGTCCGTCATTTGGTCAGAGTCTTATGAAGCTTATCTTCTGAACAAACAGGGTTTCTTCTGCTAGACATGCATACAGTAGCAACAGACTCGGTTTATGCGCCAGAGGAGCCTTTTAATGCTGTCTTTGGAGGCTTCAAAATTACTGTGTTATAACAAGTTATCAAGCTCTGCTTTGTAACGGGTTATCAAGTCCTTTTGACGTTATCAAGTACTTTTAGAATGAAACTATCAAGTACTGCATCGTAATGGGGCTATCAAGTACTTTATTATAATGAAATTATCAAGTACTGTGTTATACGGAGGTCATTTTCCGATGCCGAACTAAATTTGGGGTCCTTGACCGCTTCATATCAGGATCGTATTCTAATGAGTTTCTGGTCTTAACGGATTGGTCCTTGAAAGGCGCTTTGATGCATGTGTACAGTTGGTCGATTTATTAGGGGGTGAAGACTTTGGATTTTGCTGGTTGTTTTCTTTGTTTTTGCACCACTGCAAATCTCTGAATCAAAGGGACTTTGTCGCTTTAAAGATGTGGATAACGTTGCATCAGTGTTGCCACTGATATTTAAGCTTTGTTGCTGTTGCACATATCGACCGTGAATGATTTCTAGTGGTGTCTTGGGCTCTGAATCTTGGACAGATTCGTGGTGTGTTAAAAGGTGAAACTTGCGTATATGCAGTGTGAGTGGCAAAGAAGCGAACACCTAGAAAACTTAATAACTTGCATTCAAAATGAATAACAATTACAATTTTAATCACATTTGGAAAACAAACAATTTAACAAATATGTTTGGTGCATTAGGCTATAAGTGGTACTCAAAATGCCCTCCTTCGGCTTCGACGCAGGTAGTAAAGTTTCCCAGCCACTGACTTATTGCAGCGTCAATTATGCATTAGCCAATTCATTGCACGCCTGCTTTTACGCATTGACGTAGCTCATTGACATTCTAAATTTTTCTTTTTTAGGCATTTCTTGCATTATTCCTCAGATTTTATAGTCTACAGAATTTAAATCTGGACTGTTTGGAGGCCAAAGTGCAGGAGGTGAGAAACCAAAAGTTTCGTTTGTCAGCAGCTTGAGGGGGTTCATAAATGACATAAAAATGACGTCATATTTAGCGGGAGACCATCCAAGGTTAAAAAATCGTTAGCGTTACTGTCAAGATTAAATTCCAGTTGAATGTCCATACATTTATAAATTCATAGTTATATAAACAAAAGTTATAGGGTGTTGCTTTTTTCACTCACAGTGTATGCATAAACTGTGTTAACATGTATAGCTTATGAACATCTTTAACATAACTTAAAAAACTAACATACATAAGTAGTTAAGAGGTACAAATAACTTACGTCTGTATAATGTCATGTGTTAACAGGTATGCATGTGCATATGCTGTGTTAACCGGAATGTTAGACAGGAAGTGATAAGAATTAACATGATTTTGTTTGCAACATCAAAATATTAAATACATTTCCTTTGAATTCGCTAGAATTAATTATGCAGTGTTAATCAGCATGGATTTAGTTCATTTCCAGAGAATTTGCAGCGCATTAGTGTCTCATCCAACCACAGACATTACTTTGAACATGTCTAGAGAAATTTCATCGGTCCAATACAACTGGGTCGAAATTATGGAGTGAACGGTTTGATGTATAAAGCTTTGCCAGTGAATATGTTGATGTAGAAAGCTTTGCCATGAGTGTAAACAGGTTGATACATAAAACTTTGCCATGACTTCTGGGTTGCCGCATTGGCATTGTCCTGCTGGTGTGACCCTGTTGACATTGCCCTGTTAGTGTGGTCCTGTTGGCCTTGCCATGTTGATGTGGCCCTGTTGGTGTTGACCTGTTAATACTGCCCTGTTGCTGTTGCCCATCTGCTTTTTGAGACAATCAATACGTTGATGGTTGACGTTGCATCAACCGGGTTGTTCCATTGTCTGAACGAATACTGATGAAGGTCAACTGGTTTCACATCATTTCTAGGTTGTTGCCGACGTTGTATCGGTTTCTGCAAAGGCATTTGCAACAGATGGGCTGAGATAAACCATGACAAGAAACAGAGGAAGGGAGGAATAAAGGAAGGTAGAAGACAAAGGAGGAAGAAAAGAAGAAAGGACTGAACATAGGAAGTAAAGGATAAAAGAACGAATGAAACGAGGAAGGGAGGCAGGGATTGGACGGAAGGACTGAGGAATTGTAATTCAAAATTTGTATAGCGATGTTAAATGTCATTTAGAACACTTAACATCTATTAGTGAACATTGCTCAGATGATGCAGAGTCACCAGTGGCAAACTCGCACACACGCAAAGCCCAACCAACAGGTTCTCAACTAGAGTTGAAAGATGGCAGCATGTGCTGGGATTGGTGAATGCTCAGGTGGATGAATAAAGGGATTGATTGCTGGTTGGATGGATGGATTGATGGGTGGATGAATTATGGATGGGTGGGTGAATGAAGGACAGATGGGTGGGTTGGTGGGTGATAGTGGATAGGTGGTTGAATGGATGGGTGGATGCATGGTGGATATTAGGTGGCTGGATAAAGGATGGATGGATTGGTGGATATGTGGATTGGTAGATGGATGTGTGGATGAATGACTGGATGGGCCGATTGACCAGCTGAACTGTCCTAGCCCTCCTGCGACTCCGTGTACATCCAGAGTGGTACAGGAGGGTGTTGATTGCGCTGGTAGTCAAATTCCACTCCGCCCTCAATAACTGCAATTATTTTCGCTAGAGAGAGCGTCCGCTTCTTAACACAGCGGTGCCGTATAAATAAAAATTAAGTGATTACGTAAATCGGATAAAATTAGCTGATTATAATCGGGAAAAACTAAACTTACGTTCGACGACTATGGTGAACGATGAAAGCGACGATTGCGGCGATCACAGCTGATCCTCCGAAAACGCTACAGATGACGATGGCTGCGATTTCACCGCCAGTCAGTCCACCTGCCTGGTCATCTAGGTTACACAAGAACATTCGCCGTGTTAATTGTAATTTGAGATTTATAAAGCGCCTCTAAACTAAATAGAGGTGCTTCCGACCCGAAAAGGTAAAATCACTGTTAACCAGTACAGTCTTCAGGCGCCTGCGGAATACTGATACGGGGAGAGAAAGGAGCTCAAGTCGCAATTCTCGAGGGAGACGATTCCAGGAAGTGAGACCAACGTAGACAAAGCTTCTGGACTGGGCCGCAGCGGTTCGAGGGAGAAGATTCCAGCAAGTGGGACCAACGTAGGCAAAGCTTCTGGACTGGGTCGCAGCTGCTCGCATGCGAGGGACAAACAGGAGATCTTGAGCGGCCGAGCGAAGGGTGCTACGGCCCTGCAACAAGGAGACCTAAGTGCAGAAGTGAATGCAGGTAAAGGGAAGCAGAGCCAACAACACAGTTGCGCATGAGGGAGAGGATCTTAACGTGGACACGCTGCTGGATGGGGAGCCAGTGAAGAATGTCACGAATATAAGACGAGATGTGACCATATGTTGGAATGCCCCAATGAGACGAGCAGCAGAGTTAAGCACATACTGCAGCTTAGCAGCGTTGGCTAGCGATAGGCCGGTAAAGATAGAGTTACTAAAGTCAACCCTGGTGCAAATGAGGGCATGGACCAGAGTGGAGATAACGTGAAAGGAAAGAGTACGGCGAATGGTGCGGAGCTGCCGAAGATGAAAAACAAACGAGCGAGAGACACCGTTAACATGAGCAGACAAGATAAGCTTCTGATCCAACACAACCCCGAGATCCCGGACCGTAGTAGAGAAGGAGATATCCGGAAATCTCTGGCGTAAGGAGGAGAGATCGATCTTGGCAAGATGCAAGCGGCTACCAAGCCAGATGAAGTGGGTCTTATTACAGTTCAAGCAGAGGCGATTGGAGGACATCCATAGGTCAAGGACAGAGGTGGCATCGAGAATCCTCTGGACAAGGACAGGGGCTGCCTCCGCCGGACCAAAGCATGGGTGTCGTCTGCATACTGAAGGATGGCAACGCTCAGTGGGAGGAGGGTCCGAGCTAGATCTGAGGAATACAAAGTATAGAGGAGAGGAGCTAGGGCGGAACCCTGGGGAGACCAAAAACGACAGATTGAAGGCGGTTGGAGAGGAATGATCGAAACCAGGTGAGGGCAGAACCAGTTACGCCATAGGAAATCTCCAAACGCTCCAACGAAGGAAGGAAGGAAGGAAGGAAGGAAGGAAGGAAGGAAGGAAGGAAGGAAGGAAGGAAGGAAGGAAGGAAGGAAGGAAGGAAGGAAGGAAGGAAGGAAGGAAGGAAGGAAGGAAGGAAGGAAGGAAGGAAGGAAGGAAGGAAGGAAGGAAGGAAGGAATGTAAGTTCTTATAGAAGTTAACTTATACGCTATTCTAACATGACGACTTCTGTATACACTTACAGTATGTAGTTTAAATGCCTTCACGAGCTCTAGCGACCTCTTCGTGCGGATACGTAAGTACCTTGTCGGCAAGACAGTAGCCTACACCCTTTTATCCTACCTATTGCTAGATCTAAAGTAGTTTTGTGAAACGATGCATCTATTTGCTAAATTTAGTTGAGGATGCCCGTCATTTATGTCTGATTGTGTTATAATCTATTTTAAATACGTTCGTAATCGTTCTGTGCAATGTAATGCATGTCCGCTTGTCAGATGCAAATAAAGACAACTTACTTACTTGCTTACTAGCAATTACGAGTCTTTCTTTGAATCAAAAATGTGTCCTCGTCAGCCGCTCGCTTAAATTTACGACATTGTTTACTGAAATTTTGGGAACGCAATGGCGTCCTATGATGGATCCCGAACACACGATATAATTTATAAGGTCGTCTACGGTTTGTTTTGTGCCCCGCCGTTCAGTGACGATAACCTCATCATGTTTCTCGTGACACAAAAGTCTGTTTACCCGACAGTAGCACTTTAACCCCTTTTTCAATTAATTACCCTGCTTTGCTGTCGACAGCAAGGCGCGTTACGTAGACGGGTGGGGAGGGTAGAGTCAGCAAGGTGCAAATGGTTGTTTGAGAGAAAAACATTTTGGAATTCGCGCGATTCATGATTTTCCCAGCCGTAAGAATGATTGAGGTTTACAAAGGTAAGATTATGTGTAAGATAAGGTAATGGTGCAGTTATGGTAAGATTAAAGATTAACAGGTATGATTACGTGTCAGGTTAGGTAATAGTACAGGTAGGTAAAATGACAGTAAGGTAAGGTAACTTTACATGCAGGTAAGATTACAGGTACGGTAATAATTAGCAACTTCTAATGCGCCGGTGTTACAATGCATCAACCGATGGCGCGCCAAAAGGCGACAGTGTATGTAGCATAAGATTATGGTATGAAAACAAGTAGGTAATGTAAGACTATAAGTACAGGTAGGGTAAAATTACGTGTTAGACAGGCTGGCCTATATGTAACAGGGCATTTATTTAGGGCCTGTTTTCATAGCCTACATCACTGTGAAGAAAGTTTGAATGCTTAGTTTTCATATTTACCAGTGTATCTCGCATCTTTGGGGGTGCCTTCAGATGAAGTCGTTTCATTCTCGTGTGATTCCGTTAAACGCACCGGAGGCAGATCTGTGATATGAACGGATTGAGTTGCTGATGCAGAGGAGATGGGGGAGCTCTGATGGGTCTCTGAGACGGTCTTTGGCTGAACTGTCGTGGTTGTTTCTTTGGGTATGTTGCCCGTAAAGTTGTTAGACACAGTTTGTGTTGCATTTGGGAATCTTGTCACTTCTGTTACATTTTGTGTTTCCACTGTTGATTCCGTTACCTCTTCAGTTGCACTGTGTGTTACACCTGTCAACCCTGTCACTTCTGTTACCTCTGTGAAAGTAGTCGCTTCTGTAACATTTTGTGGTACCGTTTCAGGTTCTGTTACCTCTGTGAAAGTAGTCGCTTCTGTAACATTTTGTGGTACCGTTTCAGGTTCTGTTACCTCTGTGAAAGTAGTCGCTTCTGTAACATTTTGTGGTACCGTTTCAGTTTCACTGTGTGTTAACTCTGTCAACCCTGTCACTTGTGTCACCTCTGTGAAAGTAGTCGCTTCTGTAACATTTTGTATTCCCTCATCAGTTTCACTGTATGTTAACTCTGTCAACCCTGTCACTTGTGTCACCTCTGTGAAAGTAGTCGCTTCTGTAACATTTTGTATTCCCTCATCAGTTTCACTGTGTGTTAACTCTGTCAACCCTGTCACTTGTGTCACCTCTGTGAAAGTAGTCGCTTCTGTAACATTTTGTATTCCCTCATCAGTTTCACTGTGTGTTAACTCTGTCAACCCTGTCACTTGTGTCACCTCTGTGAAAGTAGTCGCTTCTGTAACATTTTGTATTCCCTCATCAGTTTCACTGTGTGTTAACTCTGTCAACCCTGTCACTTGTGTCACCTCTGTGAAAGTAGTCGCTTCTGTAACATTTTGTATTCCCTCATCAGTTTCACTGTGTGTTAACTCTGCCAACCCTGTCACTTGTGTCACCTCTGTGAAAGTAGTCGCTTCTGTAACATTTTGTATTCCCTCATCAGTTTCACTGTGTGTTAACTCTGTCAACCCTGTCACTTGTGTCACCTCTGTGAAAGTAGTCGCTTCTGTAACATTTTGTATTCCCTCATCAGTTTCACTGTGTGTTAACTCTGTCAACCCTGTCACTTCTGTTACCTCTGGGAAAGTAGTAACTTCTGTAACATTTTGTATTCCCACATCAGGTTCACTGTGTGTTAACTCTGTCAACCCTGTCCCTTGTGTCACCTCTGTGAAAGTAGTCGCTTCTGTTACATTTTGTGTTACCACTGGTGATCTTGTAGACTCTTCAGAATCAATCGGTGTTACATCTGTCAATTTTGTCATTTCTATAGGAACGTATTGTGTTGCTTCTGTCAATTTTGTCACTTCTTCAGGTAGATTTCTTGTAACCTCCTGGGGTAGAGTTTCTGTAACTGCGTCGGGTAACAGTTCCGTTACACCCGTATATACCTCTGACCATGATGGACTAACCACTATGCTGGATGCTTCGGAAAAGTCATCCGCCCGCACCCTGGTCACAGTTTCCCCAGCAGTTGTGAGTTGCGACCGAGGTTCGAGTGAATTAAGTTCGAGAGTATGAGGTTCGAGAGTATGAACGCTGCCAGTGGCTTCTAGAGTAGGGGGTATGACGGTCGTTTGGTTCGTTGATGACGTATTGTATGACGTCACTGGTGTCATCTCGTTTGGTGGAATGTTTGGCTGGAAGTTGGTGGCAGGGAATTGATCTGTTGAAGGCTCGCGGCTGAAAAGAGAAAACCGTTAAAACTATAGCTTAAGTTATATGATTATTTTTATAATTATTTTTTGTAGTATTTACTTATTATAATATATATTTATTATAATAATTGTTAAACTATATAATGTTGCTTGACATTATGATAAAATTAAGTATATTTTGGCTATAAACGTAGAGGTTAAAGGCCGATGCCTGCTCTTTGTTAGCAAGTTGTGTTGTTTTTGTCGTTACGCCTGTGTGGACCCTAATCTACGACTTGTTTGTTGTGATGTTTTTGCTATGTTTTTTATGTCATGTTTTTGTGTGTGTTGTAGCCTGATGATGAAGACAACAACGAAAATAACGTCAATACTGGTAACTGTAAAGGTAATAATGATAAAAATTGTAGTGATATAACGATCATGACGACGACGACGACGGTGATGATGATGAGGAGTATGACGATATTGATAATTGATAACGATAAATGATAACGATAATGATGATAACTTTGATGATGATGATGATTAATGTATACTATACAATGATGATAATAAATGATGATGATGATGATGATGATGCTGATGACAGATGATAAACTGACGATGATTATGATGATGACAGATGATAAATTGATGATGATGATGATGACGATGATTATGATGATGACAGATGATAAATTGATGATGATGATGATGACAGGTGATAAATTGATGCTGATGACGATGACGATGATTATGATGATGACAGATGATAAATTGATGATGATGATTATGATAGTGATGATGACGATGATGATGACAGATGGTAAATTGATGCTGATGATGATGACGATGATTATGATGATGACAGATGATAAATTGATGATGATGATGATGATGATGATAATGACGACGGCTATGTCTGATTATGATGGAGGCAATCTTCGTCGTCTGCTTACCTTTGGCCTGTGGAGGGAAGCAGAAAGAACAGAGAAAAACAAACGCAGATGGTAAAAACCCCTGAACAGAATCCTCTTATCGTCGCCATCGTGTCTCTCTTAAGCACTGGCTTCAACCTGAACAAAATCTACCTAATCTGAAATCACAATTTCTTAAGGCTTGATTCGAACACTACAATCCTAATAATATCCGGCTTTCTTCAGCGACCAAAGTCGCGGGAACCAGCTTTTTCTCAAACCCTATTATAAGTACCAATGTCTGAGTGAAGACACTTAATAACAGCGCACCTTAAATGCCGCACCCAGGCGCTTACAAGATGTGTTTAACTCGCAGGACTTGAATCTATCTGCAAGTTACCTCAGCTCTTTTCAATTTGAAGCTCCACACCTCTGCAAACCACGCTTTAAAGACGAACCAAATCCTATTCACTGGCGCTGTGGGCAGTCGGCATGCTGATGCTTGGGCCAAATGATTGTAGGTCCTATTGTTCTCTGGCTCCAGATGAGTCGGGTCGAATTGACACGCGTCGCTGGCCCAAGTCGAACATGCAGCAGACGAGCGCGAAATCTCGTTCTGGTTTTGAGCGAGTGACGATGTTGTTTACTCTCTTTCTCTCAAAGCACTGTCTAATAAAAGCAGACATGTCTGTGAGATGTGGACGCTCCCGAATACTATAGTATGTACATTCATGCATGCATGCATCTGGCTATTTATTTAGCGCTTTTTTGAACCTCCGAATGGCGTTAGAGCCTCAAAGTCTAGGCTAAACCAGAGGAAGGTATTCGTTTATTGATTAGACTTCTCGATCAACACCAGTCGAGTTGCTAAGGAGTTGCGGTGGAAGACTGTGCTCTGAAAAGAGACAAATTATGTGCACGGACTCCCTGGCCACAGAACAGTTTTTAGGAGCGCGCTTCGAGCAGCCAAGCCTTTGTGTTGTTTGAAAGGACCGTTCGTTTGAGGCTTTGAATGGTCGCATGAGTCACACAAACACGAACCATTGTTAATTTGGTTTTGCGACGAGCAAGCAACGATGAGTCGCTTGGGGACCAAAGAATAAGGCTTAGACCTATTTAAGCCTATTTAGGCCTATTATATTTAAACAAAAAATTACTCACTACTTCAAATATGCAGGGGCCAAAATCGGTTTCCAAAGCGGTCTATAGAAACATTTGTTTGTAGATACATAGCCTATCGGTGACCTAACTTCCTCTTTGTTTGGACCTTCAGGTCACAAAACAAATATTTGCAACATACACACACACACACACATGATATATATATATACACATTTGAAAATGTGTATATGTACCACAGTACAAATATAACTACACAAATGCCTGTTATGCATATGCATACCTATGTATAGGCCTAAATGTTTGTATATTATTGAATATATCTTGCATATATTGGTATATATAATAATATATATCTAATAAAGTCTAATGAAAATGTTTTATATATATATGGAGCATTTGTATTTGTATAAATATATAGACATCTATGCATATTTTGGACATAGCTATACAAAAATGTGTATGTATATATGTGCGTGTAGGTATGTGTATAGTCCTGTATGACCAATTTATGATACCCGTTTTACTAATTGTAGTAAACAGATCTTTATGAGCGTATGTAGACTATAGTTGATAGGCCTACATACATAGACGTAAAGGCCCTACACAGCTACGTATATCTTCATAAGTCATCACTTCGTCGTCGCAATTGTTATCGTCATCATGTTTATTATAGCCTGTCTATAAAGACTAACTTGTTTACCGGAAACTGTCGAGTTCCGGAGACTGCTGGGAAATGTCTGCAATGTCCGAACACGCATGACTGACACGCAACAAGGCTACTTATCTGGATCAGTCAGAAATATCTGGTCGGTCATTGGCATTCAGGGTGTCACGTGTGTATGCACGCATGTATGTGTAAATCTCTGTATGTGTATGTATGTGTGTATTTATGCACGTATGTATTACCACTGTTGATTCGGTTACCTCTTCAGGTTTACTGTGTGTTACCTCTGTCAGTCTTGTGTTACCTCTGGGAAAGTAGTCACTTCTGTTACTTTTTTATTACGACTTGATCTAGTAACTAGACAGTTAATATGGCGCTTTTTTAGTAGCCTACCTCACAAAAGCGCTGCACGCACAATAGTTTATAAGCGGTGTTACGGTTTGTTAAGAACATAAAGTTCATGTGTTAGAAAATAATTCTCAGATATAACGGAGGAAGTCACCGCCGGTGAGCTCTCGCAAACTCGGATAGAGCCCAAGCAACGGAGCCCTTTCCAAAGCCCCTTTCCAAAGCTGACAACATGCTCAGAGTTTCTGTGGTTTGTGTTAAGATATGATGTACATATCTTCAAAATGAAAATCCGAACTGTTCTGCCAGAAACGGCTAAAGGAACATTTTCGGAACATTGCAACGCTGCACCTTGACAACGAGACAACCGTACTACGCAGCGCTTCTGATGAGTTTCATAAATGCGCTATAAAACTGTAGTTGTAATCGCAGATTTATATGGCGCTACTATTGTCTAGATAGGCACCGTGCAGTATAATTGCTGTTGCAATGACTTATAATCTTGCGATGTGTCTCCTTAATGAATAGCAGGAGATGCTTTCACGGTTCAGTCATGCGCATCGCTCACTCACGCGGAACACCTGCTGGCCCATACAAAGGCTCTTGAATTTTTCTTAGCAGACGGGAAAATTGGCAAACATTTTGAACACACACACACACACACACACACACACACACACACACACACTTGTGCACAATGCTTTTCTGCATATATACAGGGTGGGCCAAAAAAAGTGAGAACATCTTGTAGCATACGAGTTATTTAAAAATATAATTCAATTAATTATATTGTTTCATGTAATTTTGTTTGCCAAGTATTTAGCTAATCAGAAATCATGTTCAATGTGTCCTCCTTGCTTCTTAACGAGTTTTTCTAAGCATCGACGCCACTCGTTTATGCTGCTGTCAATAAAGCGCTGCCCCAGATTTCTCCATTCTTCAATTATTGCCAACTTGAGCTGCTCAACTGTGGTAAATTTTCGCCGAAGGTAGACTTTTTCTTGCAAGGCACCCCATATGGCATAATCTACTGGGTTTAAATCAGGACTGTTCGGTGGCCACAATGTCTGGATCGATGAAGTTAACATTCTCCTGACGAAGAAAGTTGATCGTATTTCTGGCTGTGTGAGATGGATCTCCGTCTTGCTGTAATGTCCAGTTATGGCGACCACATGTCGCTTGAATTACAGGCAGCAAACCTTGTATCAGAACATGTTCACAATAGTATTCACTGTTTACTTTGGCGCCTGGTTCAACGAACACAATACTAGTTTTCCCCATTCGAGACACACCAACTGATACCTTGATACCGCGGCTGAAATGGTCACGTTCTCGTATAAGTCGACTTTCCTGAACTTGCATTTTCTTTGTTTCAACGGAATAAACACGGTCATTTTGAGAATTAACTGGAGTGGCAACGGTGAATGTCTTTTCGTCTGTAAACCAGATGCTTTCGTACACTTCTGTCATTAGGAAACCGCTCAAGTAGCTGCCGACTGCGTTGCAAGCGTTTCAATTCGACATTTTCATTGAGCTTCTGACCGATCACACGCTTGTACGTTTTGAGTTGTAAATCTTGCTTAACAATACGTCGAACCGACGACCGTGGTATACCAGTTTCTCTTTCTATTTCCCGCGGACTTTTGTGACTGTGAGGATCATCATCTTGACTGCAGATCAGCCCACTCACCCGCTCAATATTCTGTTGTGTTCTGGCAGATTTTGGTCTACCACTTCCGGGTTTACGTTCTGTTGTACCGTCGTTGTCAATTTTATTGATAACCCGACTGACACTAGCTATGCTCCAGGCTTTGTTTGGAAACTCATTGGTCATTCTCCTAGCACCCCACTGTTTTTCAATTCGCAAATGTTTAATCAGAATACGGTCTTCCGCGGTAATTTTTGTCATTCTTGGTAAAAAATTTAAACCTGCTGATGTAAACAATTGGCATATTAAAAACCAAAGATGGCGCCCGGAAATTGTCGAAATAAAGGCATCATATAGCTAAATAGGTAAGTAAGTAAATGAGTAAACAATTTAAGCTATTATTGATACAGTTAAACAAATTTTGATGTAATTATATTACTTTTTACGCGATGTTCTCACTTTTTTTGGCCCACCTGTATGTATATATATATTCTAAAGGCTAAGCCTGAGCAATGTATTGATATATATAGGCCTATATATTGATAATGCCTATAATATAAATATATAAATACATATATTAGACTGACTTGCAACCAAATAGGTATACGTGTTGAAGGGCGTCGGCGCAGTGGGTCGGAGGGACCATGTACCCACTGGAAATTTCGGGACAGAATTGCTAAAGGTCTCCCCGGAAGGAAAGGGGAGAACAAAAGTCATGCATTAACTTATATCTGTTGAAACTTATGCTTATTAACTTATGTCTATTGTCTATTTGTCTGCCTATTCGAGAGGATCTGAATTGTCTGCGCTACGTAAATTAATGGTAAATTACACGTGAAAATTATATTACATTACATTAGGTGTAATTACATTACTGCTGCAGGGTTTGCCAATTTTCCTAACGGCATTATATTTGTACCCATTTTCCTCCTTTCCACTATTTCCAGCGGAGCAACTTCCCACCAACCATCCAAAAGATAATTTCCCCAACCCAGAGAGACCAATATTCCCCTCCTCAAAGAATTAGTTTACCACAAAGAGACAATTTCGCCCACCCCAGAGACAGTTTCCCAAAGAGATCGAGACCAGCTATAGCGCTGGAAAGGGAACTGATCGATTTTTGGTCATCGATAAATATTTTATTAGGCTGCCGCATGATCGCCAATCAGTTCATTCATCGATAATGTAATTCCGCAGTTAGACTCACACGCACATCGAAACACGCAAGCACACATACACACACTGCCAGGAATATTTATGCAAGCACGTGCGTAAAGATAGACGTATTCACACGTATAGACAGCCGAGAAAACTGGAATTTGAATTGTTATGAACACACATGTCTTTACCATAATCGCATTCGCCAGCTTCCGAAAACACTCTAAAACTCTCGGAAACATTCGGAATCCCAGGAAATATTCGGAAAACACTCGGACACGTTCGGAAACAATCGGAATCTTCGGAAGTATTCGGAAATCTCCGAAAAGCAGGATATTATGAAAAGTAGGCCTATCGGACATATTTTGAAATGTTTACAAATCTTCAGAGATCCTCGGAAATCTTTGGAAATGTCCATAAATCTTGAACGTCCTTCGTATACCTCAGATTATCTTTGGAAATCTTCGAAAACATTTGGAAATCTTAGAATCTTCGGTAATCTACGGGGCATTTGGAAATCCATATCAACCTTTGTAAATCTTCGGCGAACGTCGGAAATCTTCGAATTCCTTCGGTTCGCTGTGTGCAGTTGAAAGCGTCAGAGCAGACTTGCGGTGAAAGAAGTTTGTTCAGGAAATCATGTACTGGCGGTTCATCACCTTCGTACTCTGGGCCATTCTCTACTTTGGGAGGATTGGACCGTTTGCTGCCGCTGACTACGGAAGAATAGGTCACTATTTGTACTCGGCTGGAATTTACACGATAATGTAATGTAGGCCTAATGGAAATTACAGTGATTCAGTGTTGTGAAAAAGTATAGTAGCACAGCACAGCACAATGGAATGCCATGTAGAATAGCGTATTGTAATGTAATCTTAATTGCAATGCTATGTAAAGTAACGCATATTAATGCTATGTGATGTAAATGCTAAAGTGCTATAGACTAGCTTATGGATCTTGTGGCCTGCTATAATTATAATTATAACCTGTACTGTATACTACGCTCTGCAACGATGTGCCAAGCTATTCTGTTATATGCTATGCTATGATGCTATGCTAAGTTGCCGTCTGTGCTATGGTATTATGTGCTAAGCTAAGCTGTTTTATTACATGCTAAGCTATGATGTGCTATGCTGAGCAGTAGTTTATGCTTTGCTTTGCGACGATTTTCTGTAGATATGTTTTCTTATGACCAGCTGCAATTTGCGTCGCATGTGGTTTTGTATTTCGAAAGAATTCCAGGTTCAGCCGGTTTCGAGGGCTGTTCTTCTAGGTCGCGACCTTCTTCTGAACTGTTCCGCCGCTCTCGTCGATCCTGGCGGAAACATTCTCAGTCCTTCGCCCAGCGTTTCCCCGATCATCTACGACTGGTCCTTCGATGGCCAGTCGGTCAGTCGTGTCAAGGTCAAGGCGGCTCTGTTTACGAACCACTCCCTTTACGTACCCAAAATGGCGTCAGAGGACCTCGGTCTATACCAGTGCCTGGTCTGGCCCGATGGACACGACGACCAGCTTACCGGAAGTCCGATTGCAACGGTCGTCGCCGCTTGTGAGTAGACAGTTTCTTCACATCATCATCGCAAAGCAAATCCTACTGCTGCTGTTTATGTAATAATAGTAATTGTATTAATGATAACTTATATAGCACCGTAAGTAGGGACTTACTTGGAGGGTGCTTTGCAATGTCAAGACTTAGATTTACAGGCCTTCGACGCGGCGTTGGTATGCATGTGATGGTGAACACCGGCGCTATCTGGCGAGTAATATGAGAAGACCAGAAAAGCCGATATACATGCTGGGGATAAGTACACGACTTTGGTCGACACTTATTCACAATTGCTGGTCCTACCATTTGAAACTCTGTATCTACTTATGTTCGTAAGTTTCTTAGAGGGACTATCTTTCACTCTAAACTGAAACTTTCCTCTTCCAGTCTGTTTGTGATTCTTAATGTTTCCTGTTGCCCGGCTTCACTGTGCACTTCTGAACTTTGTAAGAAGGGATTTATCAAATTACAGTTGTGTTGTAATGTATTCACAGGTTGTCGGTCATCCTTCTTGAATAAGCTGCCTTCCAACCAGAAACATTTGCCTTACAACCTTTGCTCCTCTTTCCACAAGCGCTTTAAAACAATTCTGTTCGATCAAGGCTTTGAGTTTTCAGGTCGGAAGCGCCTCCGATGAGCTCTTGTGTAAATTTTCAATTACAATTACACTTGTATTGTAACGTTCACTAAATAGCTATCTATTAATAAATTATACTCGTTTTCTTTCTTTAGACACCAAAGAGTTCCTCATAAATCCGCAGTCAGTCATTGTCAACATTAACGCTTCTTTATCCCTCGATTGCGTCACCGGATATAGCGCTCCCCCCGCGCGCTCCTATTGGCTGAAGGATGGACAGCCTTTTGGTGACGGAAGCCAACTGACGGCTACGTTCGGCTCGGTGGCTGATGGCGGAGCCGTCCAACTGACGATGCAGCTGGAAATTGATGTAGCGCAGCGCAAACATAGCGGTCAATACGCATGCGTGGCGGTCAATCGGCTTTCCGGTGACGTCATCGTCAGTAAACCAGCATCTGTTGACGTTTACGGTAACTTCTGTTGATGGTCTTTCAATCCTAACTAAATATTGGACTGTAAAATTCAGAGACTTAAATCAAATGAAGAAACGTCAATTCTCTATACAATTATCCATCAAAGAAGTTTAATTATTTGTCTTTTTAATTTATTGGTGAAATAAGTTCAGAAGACACAGAAGCAGCGAGTAATACTGCTTCATTTCTTTTAAAGTTGTAGTTTTGTCTACCCCCCAAGGAGCAAACGAAGAGCTTAGATCAATCTGGCTCTTGCGGACATGATTTGATTTAGCGCCGGTATTTAAGCAGGTCTTCCTGACACGGCTTTTGTGTGGTGCTGAGAAATTTCCGAGCTTTACATTTAAATTTACATTACTTAGATTTTCGAGAACTCAGAGGGTTTTGAATACAGTTAGGACGTGACCTCGGTTTTTCAGTGTCAAGCTTTGGCACAGTTTCCAGAGTGGGAGGTTGGAACAATGGCGGATCCACAGAGGGCGGCAAGTAAGCAAGGTCCCGCGGCCCCCTCTGTCCCGACGTCCTCGATCCCTTACATCATCACCGGCTACAGATTATCGGAGCGTTTCTTTAGCGTCTGTAGGAAAGGGCGTGATCTGCCTGAGCTGCTTTTGTATTGTGCTGAGAAATTTAGAAGATTTACATTACATTAAATAAGGGATGCAAAAAACCTACTTTTTGAAAATAAAGTGTTTTAGGTTTTTGGGTTTTATTATTTTTAAGCAAAACTGTTGTGATGTGTAGAATATTTAATTATGAGTTTAGGACCGCAGTGCATCCTGGTTCACCATCAGCTGCATGAACATCAGAATCGCAACGGTGTTAATAATTACAATTTGTTGTTCAACCAGAAATATAAAAAGAAAGACTCGATTTTGTTTTTACATTTTAACCAAAAAAAATCAAGGAACCTAAAAGCCTGATTTGGGGTTTTCACAGGGTTTAATGTTTTTAAAAGGTCACAGGTTATAGGTGACAGTGCAGCTCATCCGACTTGAAACTGGACCCCCTGAAATGGTCTCGGGGACCTCCAAGGGTCACCGGACCCCAGAAATGGTCTCGGGGACCTCCAAGGGTCCCCGGACCACACTTTGAGAACCGCTAATCTAAACTATTCCGCAAGTCGACAACTGTTGCGCTGAAGAATTTCTGCTCTAAGATTCCTTTTTGTTTCTTAAATTTCTCTCTTTTTTACCCGAGGTAGAAGTGATCCCTCAGGAACTAAAAAATTAAATTAAAATTAAATTTCTTTAAACATTACACTGAATTACATTACCTTACCGTGTGTCAGTGCCTCCTTCGATCCCCTACATCTCCGGCTCGTGGCCTTCGGTGCTGCTGCTGGCCGAGGGTCAGTCGTACCTCATCGACTGTCCGATGGATGGATGGCCAGTTCCGGTCATCTCGTGGTTCAAGGACGTAGTCGCTCTGGCCAACGAGACGCACTACACGACCTTCCCGAACGGTACCCTGGCCGTCAACGACGTACGTAGGTCCGATGTGGGGAAGTACGTCTGCGTCGGAGAGAACAGCAACGGAATCGTCGGATCGCCTGCCATCAACGTCACCGTTGCCTGTGAGTGTAACGGCGCTACATGAAGCATAGTTCATTTGAGATGGATTTAAGACTGGGTGATGTAACGAGGGATGCCATGCTGCTGCTGCTGCTACTGATGATGATGATGATGATGATGATGACGCATAGATTAAGATGATGTAGGTGACGAAAAAGGACTGGTGCATCGATGATAATGTTTCTGATGATAGTTGCAAGGCGAAACATAACATAGGATTGATTGATTGTCGGTCGGTCGATTGATCGATCGTTCGATTGATTGATTGCACTTATTGTGCACTCAAGGTTAGTAAATCTGAGGGTTTCCTCGCAATGGCGCTGTATAAATGTCTGTTTACAATACAGAGTACATTACATTGTATGATAGGATGATTGAAACATAACAAAGACTACGGCAATTTTGACGATCGCGTATACGACCACTGTGATAACGACGCCTACGACGACAATGATAACGAATACTACGACGATTATAACGACGACGGCTATGATGATGATAACGACGACTATAGCAATTATAATAACGATGACTATGACGATGATTACGACGACGATGCCAGTGATTATTCTTCTATTTTCTAGATCTGGAATCTCAGTTTCTCGAGGAACCGGAAGACGCCGTGGTCTTCGCCGGAAATTCCGTGACCTTGACCTGTCGACCTCCGAACTCGTTTCCGCCGGCCAACGTTACGTGGTACAAGGACGGGGAACCAGTGGCGGAAGCAGACGAGGACCAGTTTCCGGTCCGTGTACTAGCAACCGGAGACCTGTACTTTGCCAGCGCCCAGTTCGAGGACTCCGGGGATTACTACTGTCTGGCAACAAACGCCTACTCAGCTGACCTTAGCAGGAACTCGAAGAAGGCTCGACTTACCATCAACGGTAGAAACCTAAACTGATCTGACCTGACCTGACCTGACCTGACTTCTTCTCTTCTCTTCTCTTCTCTTCTCTTCTCTTCTCTTCTCTTCTCTTCTCTTCTCTTCGCTTCTCTCTCTGGAAACTTCTATATTGCCGATGCAGCAGTGGACGAAGCACCAGTCGATGATCGCCTCGAAGCAAATCCCTTTCCAATTCTCAGTCCATTTAACTGAACCACGGGTGAGGCTTCTGAGAACGATAAACAGGCTCTTTCGAAATCTAAATCACATTATTATTATTAGTATTAGTAGTAGTAGTAGTAGTAGTAGTAGTAGTGGTAGTATTGGTGGTAGTAGTAGAAGTAGTAATATTACTGTTATACAGTACATGCATACTACATACGTACATACAATGTGTGTACAAAAGTACATACTCAATACATACATATATACATACACATACATATAAATGCAGATACAAGGAAGCAAATACATTAAAAGCTAATCAGATGACTAACTGTCTGCGATTCATTGGACCATGATAGGTGCTGCCCAGGTGATCGAGCCGCCGGTTGGTGGCCAGGTTATCGTCATGGGTGGTCTGCTGAGGCTCAGGTGTCGGGTCAAGGGTCAGCCGACGGCGTCCGTCACCTGGACGAAAGACAATCAGACCCTCATTAACGACGGTGCCAAAATCATCATCAGGTTAGAAGGAGCGCCATCTGTCGCTGTTTCCGAGATGTTTTAAAGTGTTACACGAACAATCAGATGGATGCTTGCACACCCATACACATACACTGCTACGTACGCTGTGATGATGATGATGAGTTCTCTGCCCGAAAGCAGGTCCATTGGCTTTATGCCACCCGGGGATGAGATGAGTGAGGTGGTTTCCCGTTGCCTTCCTCACAGACAGTTGTGTGTGAGCAACTTGTCCAAGGTCGCTACGCAGCGGCTTGAGACAGATTCGAACCCACGACCCTCCGGTTACGATGCACAGACCATACCACTACACCACCACGTCCCACGTACGCTGTATCTTCCCGTTATCTCTTCATACCGTCTGAATTTCGATAAGGAGCTTCCCCACATTTTGCATAACCTCTTCTCGCTATATCTAGAATCAGTCCTTCTCGCGACCTCGCAACAGGATGGGCCCAAATCATTAAATCTGATCCTCGTGAGCCGTTTATTTATATATAGTCAGAAGTAATTCTTGTTTATTTATTTGAATATTGAGTGATGCTGGGCAGGAGATGATGGTGAGCTCCGTTAACAAACTGGACGAAGGGAGCTACCAGTGCCTGGCGTCGAACCCTTACGGCTCTGCGAGGAGTTCTCCCGTCTACGTCACTGTCATCGGTAATTTGAAGTCGATTCAGTTCATTAACTGACTATTTAACGCTTGCAGGAAATATCGATCAATAAAGTGATCGATCAACGCATCCCTCTCGCGCCCTCCGTCAGTTAGTCCATTCATTCATTCATCCATCTATCCATCCACCAATCCACCAGTCCATCCACCTGCCCATGCATCCATCTACCACTCCATCCACCTATCTGTCCATCCATCCACTAGCCCACTCACCCATCCGTTCATCTATCCACTCATCCATCCATCCATCCATTCTTCCATCTATCCATCCATCTTCCATCCATCCACCCGTAAATCAGCCCCTCTATTAATCCATTCATACGGTCGTCCATCCATGCACTGATCTGAATTGAGCCGAATTCGCTTTATTGGTCACCAATAGCTAGTTAGAAAATACAGACAATCAATTTTACACGAGCAGGTTTCAAAGGGAGAACTCAGAAGGAACCAAATGGGTCCCGCTGTACGGGGAGTCGTCCAGGTACAGCTTAGGTGGTACAGGCGGTAGTAGGTTCGATTTTCACTTTCTTAAATTTAAGACGCAAGTTATGTCGATTGGCCACCCTAGTCCTCAATAGAGTGACGACCATTATTTCAAACCAATTATATGCCGTTTTAAATATTCTTTGAACTATCCATCCATCAATCCTTCCATCCATCCTTTCATCCATCCATTCTTTCATTCGTCCGTCCTTTTACCCATCCGTTAATTATCCATTCATTCGTGCTTCCATCTTTCCATCCAGTCATCCTTCCGCATATCCGTCCGCCCGTCTGTCCATCAATATCAGTATATTCTAATTTTTCAGTGCCACCGGAAGTGTTGGTGTGGATGAATGACGTCACTTCTGTCGTCGGCGGAAGTGCTGTCATGAAATGCCAATTCTATGCATCACCGCCGGCAACAGTCACGTGGTTTAAAGGTAACTACAGCATTGGTTCTTACATTGTCTGACGTCATAAGTTGACGTAATAAATGAACGTCATAACTAAAGTCACAAATTGATCGCTGATCAAGTCAGTCAGTGATCAGAATTATTCATTCCTTCATTCATTCATTCATTCATTCATTTAATAACTCAGAAATCGAATAGAATGTATGTTAAGTGTCCTGTTATTTGCATACCTGCATAATGGCCTACCTAGAAAAATAGATACATAGCTACATAGATACATACATGTATACATACATAGATATATATATACATAGATACATACACAGATACATGCATTCATCGTAATCGTAATCTCGAGATTTCTACAGCGCCCAGCGAAAGCTAAGTCGCGGGAACCAGCTTATTCACAGGCGCTCAGTCAAAACAAAATATCTAGGCAAAAGGGTTCAGTTCCAGGTCAAGATCCAGGAGTCAGGCAGTCAGACAGTCGGACGGCTATGGTGGACGGTATTTGAAATTGAAGCGAGAAGAGAGATAAGGGGAAGAGGGAGAATCAGAATAAGATTTTTGGAAAAGAAATGTTTTCAGTCTTGAGTGAAAAACCTGCGCAGAAACTGAAAGAGGTGAAGTGTTGGTGAGTTCGTATGATGGGTCAGATAATTGTCGTAATTCTGGCGGGAGTTTAGTCCAGAGGGGTGGGGCATCTATGGCTATGGAGCGATTTCCAAATTTTAAGGATAAGGTGACGGGAGGGCGAAGAAGTGTTAGGACAGACGAGGAGCGGGTTGAACGGTTGAACATCTTCGTGTGGTTAAACAAATCTCCACCTGGATGACACCTAATCTCTTATGCCTGAACCCATCTAAAACTGAATTCATACTTATTGGCCTACGCGATCAGCTCAAGAAAATTCCTGACCCCTCTATCTCCCTCAGCCTGGACTCTGCCTCCACCCACACCTTTAATACTAACTTCTGTCTGCAATTTAGGTGTTATATTCGACCAGAACCTTCCTTTTTCCATCGTATCACCCATCTTTCCCGCTCTTGCCTTATGCATATCCACGACCTTCGCAGAATCCGCCCTGTGCTTGACTTCAAAACTGCACCTACCATTGCTACATCCATAGTCCATGCAAAACTTGATTACTGCAATTCACTTTTCCTCAATATAGACACAGATAGACCGCCTTCAAGCTATCCAGAATGCTCTCGCTCGTGCTGTCACCAAAACTCCCAAACACAATCACATCACTCCTGTTCTCAAATCACTGCACTGGCATAAAATACCAAAACGAATAGAGTACGAAGTCCTATCCCTCACCTACAACACACTTGAATCCTCTCAACCCTCCTAACTGCGTCAGTTATTTATTTATTTATTTATTATGCATACATAGACACAATTACATACATACATAGATAAATGAATACATGCATGCAATGGAATTAGAAAGAATGGAATGGAGTAGAGTTGGAATATCAATTTGAGCCACGTGTGGAAATGATTTTTGTAACTTCTTTCCTCAGATGGCCTGACCCTGAACCCGCAAGGTCAACTTTCGAAGTACAGCCTCCAGGATGCAGGGTTGCTAGTTCAAAACCTGACCCAGAATGATGAAGGGACTTACAGCTGCCTGGGAAGAAACGCAGGCGGCAATCGAACTATGTCGGCCTTCTTAACCGTTCAAGGTAACTTACATCCTTAATTGATATCAAAAATTGAATTAATTAATAGTCGTTATAAATTAAAACTAGAAATTGACGTCATAAATTAACCTCATAAATTAACGTAATAAAAGGTTATTTATTGACGTCATTAATTGGCGTCAAATGTCAGTTGCATAAATTGACGTCGTAAATTAGCGTAATAATTTAGCATCAGAAATTGCCTTAATAAATTTTCGTCATAAGTCAGTGTCTGACGTCATAAATTGCCGTAATAAATTAACGTCATAAATGACGTCATAAATAAACGTCATGATGTAAGGTAAAAAATTAGCATAATAAAATAAAATCACTGTGACTGCCAAATAACGTCTTTATGGCCGTGTTTTATGGTAATCGTACGTTACGTTGCCTGAGCGTTTATATGTGTTTGATGTGCTCCACATACAGTGTATCCGTTTTTGGTCAGTTTCCCGCCCAACCGAACGGTCAACTCTTCCCAACCGGTTGTTCTGTTCTGTGACGCACTTGGAAAACCGATTCCAACGATCAGCTGGAAGTTCAACGTAATGATCTCAGCAAATTTCTTTCCGCTTCTACTTCACTCTTCATTGTTGATCGACGAACTCTGTACAAGTTTATTGATTGATTAATTGATTTATTGATTTATTTATTGAATTTGTTTTGTTTTGATTTTTTGTGAATTGATTTGATTGATTGATTGATTTGATTTGATTGATTTGACTGACTGACTGATTGATTGATTGCACTTATTGTGCACTCAAGGTTAGTAAATCTGAGGGTTTCGTTGGAATGGCGCTGTATAAATGTCTGTTTACAATACAGAGTACATTACATTGTGTGATAGGATGATTGAAGGCTAGCCTGGCAACATTGAAGTACGGGGTTCGAACCTCCTGCATGACCGTTACTCACATTTGCCTAGCATCATTAACTTCGTCATTTCTAGCAGCGCTATATAAAAATCAACCTATGGTTGGAGGGATCATCAAATTCGATCACTGATCTTGCAGAATGATCAGTTGTTGCCGATCGGATCGGATCTCGATCCAACGAACAAGACTTTGATCATAAGATCAGCCGGTCTTCAGCATTCCGGAAAATATACCTGTCTTGCAGAAAATCTTCTGGGTATGGTACAACAGTCCAGTTACCTCTTCGTCCAAGGTGAGTTTCGACTTTCTCATCACTTTTAGGGTGCGTGATGGTCTAGTGGTTAGCATGCTGTACTGTCAACCCAAAAGTCGCGTGTTCAAATCGCCGCCAGGCAGAATCGTATCATAATCGTAAACTCGAGATTTCTACAACGCCCAACGAAAGCTAAGGCGCGGGAACCAACTTATTCACAGGCGCTGAGTCAAGACAAAATCGATAGGCAGGAAGGGTTCGATTGCAGGTTAAGATCCAAGAGTCAGGCTGGCAGGCAGTCAGACGGCTACGGTGGGTGATGTTTGGAATTGGATCTGCGGCACAGATAAGGGGAAGAAGAGGAAACAGGATAGGATCTGCGGAAGACGAGTGTTTCCAGTTTTGAGTGGATGACCTGCATAGAGATTGCAAGAGGTGAAGTGATTGTGCGATTGTTTGATGGATCAGTTAATTGTCGTAATTCTGGTGGGAATTCATTTCCGATCCATTTGACCCCATAGCAAACTCAGCTATAAAAGAGTACATTGCTCGATTATTGTTGGTGGTAAGACTGGCTACCCGCCTTCATATGCCAAGGCCAAGAAAACGAAGTTGCTAGCACTTTATACCCATGGTAACCTCTCTCGGTTAGCTAAAAGTACTGTTCTCTCATTTTTATTGTACTTCTCACTCGAGTTAAGGCAGTGAATCTGAATCTGAGGCAAGAAACGTTGCATAAATTGTTGTTAAGGTTCTGTGTTTTCTTTCTTTCCGTAATATTTACAAACTATGTTGCTAACAGGAATCGAAATTTAGTCTTTTAGCTGATAATATATATATGTATATATATATATATGTATAAGTAAATAGTTTACAAAAAAGAAAACAATAAATGCCATTTAGCTAAATTCCAATAACTTCTATAGCGCTGAAAATGTGATCAATACGATACTGACGTCATATATAGAGGTCTCTTCTTTGTCCTTGCTTGAACTTCAGCGAAACCAGTCATAAATTCGATCGATGGCCTTGACACGATCGTGCAAGGTCGTGACCTGACCTTGACCTGCAACGTTAGCGCCGGCGTCCCGCAGCCGACGGTCACGTGGGACGTGGACGGATTGCTGCTGGTGCCATCTGGTGACGGGAGGATCTTCCTACCGGACGCGTTGACCCTAAAGGTCAAGTTTGTTACGGCCGCCGATAGAGGACGCTACAGATGCACAGCGTCGAACGCAGCTGGGTTCGATTCTCGGGCTGTGGATATTTCCATCGTAGGTTGGTGACGTTTCTCTGACGTCATTCGTCGTCGTCATCATCATCGTAGTCCTTTGTCGTTGTCATCGTCGTCGTCTCATTTTGATTATCGTAACGTTTTTCATCATAATCATTATTGTAAGGTTTAATTGTCGACGGCATCACTCTAGCTGGGATCATCATCGTCTTCGTCGTCATCATCGTCATCATTATTTATCAGCATTTTCTTCATCATCGTCTTCCTTCTTCTTTTCCTCTTCATTCTCCTTTTCCTTTCTGCTCCTTTTCTTCCTTCTTTACCTCCTTTTCCTCTTCCTCCTTCCAGTCTCTCCTCTCCCGTTCCTTTCCTTCTCCTCGTCGTCCATTCCTATTCTTTCTTTTCTACATAGTAAGTGATTATTGCCATCGTCTTAAAAGTCATTCCTGTTGCAAATTCCATGCCATAAAATAACTTCTATGGCGGCTGAAGCGTAAATGTAAATGTAAATCTCCGAAATTTTTGGCGCCACTCAAAAGCCGTGTCAGGGAGACCAGCTTATACACCGGCGCTATATCAGTTGAAATCCGCAAGAGCCAGGTTGTTTGGTCAGGTTCAGCGCCAGGTCAGAATCTGGGGGTCATGTAGGGAGGCAACCAGTGGCGGATTTAGCCATAGGCCCGGGTCGGTTCACCCTCCCCCTACGCCCCTTTTGGTTATACGCCTTCGCCCCCCAGATCAATCCCGTGCATGGTGAGCTGCCAGAATGTGGCACCGTCTAGCAATGCCCTTGCCCCCTCGCAAGCAATCCCTGATCCGCCACTGGAGGCAATATGGTGGAAATCGTTGGTGATGGTGGTCGTGGGATGGTACAGCAGCTGAATGTCTTGTCGTTTGAACTTAGTCGTTCCTTTGCCGCCAGCTCTTAACTTCGTAAACGCCGTCTCAAGAACATCCATTAACGTCACGTGGTCTCCAGTGACGCAACCGCCTTCAACTGACGTCACCTATTACGTCATACGTTATCGAGAAGAGTAAGTAAGCAGAATTAAGCAAACTTGCACTTCTTTCTTTGATGAACACCATGAGGGCAATAGAAGAAATGAAGTTTCAAGAAAGGTATGATAAGTTAATTATAAATAACTCTAATTAAAGCAAAAGTAAGAAAATTAATTAGGCTACAGTTGGAAATTTTATTGGTATGAAAAACGAACAGGAAATGTAGGCCTATTTTTACCCACTTTTTATTATCTCTACTAATTTTGAATTAGCCCATTAATTAATTAGAACACTAAAATAATACATTAGTGTGTGCGCAGTGTGGTCTATTCTGTAGCGCGCTGGATATGTAATCTAACGATTTAAGGGTTCGAACCTGCTGCTTGGACTCTGTGTTACGAACCTTGACATGTTTTTCACGCAGACTTGTCTCGGGCCACAGCTTTTGCTGACCTTCCGTGCATAATAAATGCAATAAATAAATACTGATAATAGTGATATATAAATAATATGATAAAATAATGAAATATCATTGATGGGCATAGTGATGAATTAAGTGCAGAGGCAGTGTGACGTAGTAACCTAGGATCGTAATCGTAATTGCAGATTTATATAGCGCCTCTTCAAATAAACTCGGAGGTGTTTCCAACTTGACAGCACAAGTCCACAGTCATTAGAATGATTTTCAGTTGCTGGCGAAATAGAGGCAGGATGAAAAGGACGACATTTCTGTAGCGCAGTTTGATTTGAATTCTTCAGGGGTTCTAATGGTTTTAAGCTCTTCAAGAACGACATTTCAGCTGAGGTGACCTGGTACGAAGTGGATGGACTGAAACTTGCCACTCCTTATCTGGTCCAAGTGGCCGCTCGTAACGAAGCAGGCACTGGCATCTACAGCTCTTCTCTCGGCACGCGCACCTGGGCTTCCGGTAAAGAATACCATTGTCAACGATCTTAGAGTACACTAATGTATTTGCAATCAATGCTTCCTAATGTCCAAGGCCTTTACCTTACCAAATACCAACCGCCTGGTGGCGTTGCAGTCGACAAATTTGTGGGTCCAATCAACGAGGTCGTTTTATTTAACGTTCCCAGTCGTAATCTTAATTTCGAGATTTCTAGAGCGCCCGACGAAAGCCACGTCACGGGGACCAGCTTATTCAGAGGCGCTCAGTCAAAACAAAATCGATAGGCAAAAGGGTTCGATTCCAGGATAAGATCCAAAAAGTCAGATAGAGAGACAGCGTGGCAGACAGCGTGGCAGCTACGGTGGAAGATGTTTGGGATTTGAGGAGAGAGAGAGAGAGAGAGAGAGAGAGAGAGAGAGAGAGAGAGAGAGAGAGAGGATAGAGAGATAGATAGATAGAGAGAGAGAGAGAGAGAGAGAGCCTGACCCTGACCGAGTTATTTACTTTATCCTACCGTCCGCTATGTGGCGCCTCTGTTAATTACCACAAACTTGAGTTAAAGAGCGCAGATTGGAAGTGTCCTACCCTAGTGTACTTTAAAGTAATTATTTACTTGTCTCCTCCATCTGATAAAATTTACTGCTCTCTAATTTAGAATATTGACTTCATCTACAGTTATGGGTTGAAGTTTAAGCAATTTCCATGATGTAACTGTTTGTTCATCTCATGCCAGCAAAAATATTGTATTGTTTTGCAATGTATTGTATTTGAAACGTATTGTATTGTTTCCTTTTCTATCATCTTCTGTATCATATTCTATTCTGTATGTTCTGTTCTATTCTATATTCTACTCTATTCTATATTTTATATTCTATAGGCCTATATGAAATTGATGTGCTATGTTTGTTGAAGCGTATTGTATTCTATTCTGTTCCACTCTCTTATTCTATTCTATTCTGCACTGTACTGAAAGAAAGATTGTTTGTGGATCCTGCGCTGCAAAGGGTCGCCGGCGAACGCAAATCCCCTTTCAGTATTTGGTGGCGAGCGGTGCTATTAATCAGTGGCTTAACTCTTCGGGGGGTCTTTAGGCCTTTCACAGCATGCACGCGGGTTCGTGAATGGATCTGTCCGACCGTAAAGAAACGTAACGACGATTATTTATTTCAGACGTATATTATAAGTATGTACACCATATTTACAGAAACATCAGCAAAGATTAGAGTCTTCTGTTAATCTAGCGTGGCCCGTTTAAGAGATGCAGTATTATTTTATTTCTGCTCTCCGCCTCCTCGATCGTTATTCAGCGAATGCCCTCTTCGCTTGGAACCATTGCTTAACTTTCTCCTCCGTCTGTCAATCATCCAACTTCTCCCTATGGCCATCCGATCAGCGTCCCTCAGTTCCGCCTGTCTGTCTGTCTCTCTATCTCTGTCTCTCTCTCTCTCTCTCTCGTTTACCTCCACATGTGAATCACTGTCGTCCTATCCGCCTAGCGTTAATGACAGCCTGGCCTAACTGTTCCTCAGTGTTCCGTAAAACTTAATTACACAAACACAAGCTAAATTATCGTGCATAATACTGTGGCGTTCTCGGTCAGGCTAACTGTTCACGGGGTGGGGGTAACTAGCCCAGTTCTACGCTCAGATCCACCCGCCTCACTGCCCCTTGCACTCTCACTGTACAATGGTCTTCCCGTATCATCTCTTCGAATAGTGTCTGTTCTCTCCAAGGAAGGCCTAGGATGGATCTCTTCCTTAAGGGAATCAACACTGTAACTCTCGGTCTCGGAATCCGACTTTGCCTCTTCCGCGGTCGCCGGATGGGCAACGTCCTGAGGATGGCCTTTACTCAGAACAGTGTTCGTTCCTTTACCGGCAATAGTCGTTCCTTTTCTGCGTGAGGACTTTCTCGTAATCACCATTCTACATCTTGTAACTCTTCCGTTGCCGCCAATATTTTCGGACACCAGTCGTTTTCTCGGTTCCGAGAACAGAAAAGTCTTACGACGAGCCTCTGTGTCTTTCCGCCATAGGCACGTAGATATCGGGCGAGACATCTTCCAGTTATCACTATCTGTCTCTCGTTCCATCTCCGGGTACTTCCGAGGACTTCCGGAGCAAGTTTCCATGTCGAGTCTCTGTATTGGCAATTATTATCGGCCAACACTGCTTCAGGGTATGGGATACCCCTATGGTACACTCAAGAGGAGGTCCCCTCTCTAACCTTCTGTAAAACGCACGGACCTTCGTACCGACCTACGCACGAGGGGGCCCTTCCCCGCACTTCAGTCAGTCTTCTGATCAGTGTGTGGCGACAAGCATATATAGAGGAGTCGGTATCTTCCCGTGTCGACTCCGGTATTATCGGGGAACCGACCCGGACTATTTTGTACCGGGTATTTTCTTGGTCTGCGTTAGTTTCCTGTCTCTTACGTACCGGGACTTTACTTGGTCTGCGTTAGTTTCCGGTCTCTTACGTACCGGGACTTTACTTGGTCTGCGTTATGATCCGCGGGTCTTCCCGTATCCCCGCTGTCTGAATTTCGACCGGGAGAACCGCGGCCGCGACTTTACCCGAGTTTCGCACAACCTGTTATCTTCCAACTCTCGTGACTTACTCGACCGTCTCGCGACGTTCCAAGAAGGTGGACCAACGGAGCCAGTCAGAAATCAGACAGATTGGTTTGTTTCGGTTGCGACCTCCTCAGGAGCGCACGGACCAGTTTTCCAAACGGCACGGGTTTCTCATACGGCAAATGCTACCCACAGACCTGTCTACTCGTCTTTCCCTGAGCCTCGCCCAGCGGCTGCTCCCCAACTATCGTGACTTATGTAGACCGTCTCGCGACTTTCCAACAGGGGGGCCCGAGCCCTGCTGGACCAACGGAGCCAGTCAGAAATCAGACAGATTGGTTCGCAACGGCTGCGACGTTCCCGGGAGCTCACTGATCCGATTTTTCTCTTACGTGGTCAAAGGGGTATCATCCGCAACTTTCTCGTTTGTTTTACACAGACCTGTATTTATTTCTTACGAACGGGGTCTTTCCCCGGGTTCTGTCCAACCTCAACGTCCACCGTCGTGTCTCAGACCGCCTCGCGTTCTACGGCAGAGTGGGCCCTCGCTCTAACCGGATCGACGCCGTCAGCCCGAAACCAGACAGTGATTATCTCGGTCGTCCCGCCGGGAGCGCACAGATTAGTCTTTTCCGCGGACTCTTTATAGTCCGTATATTTTATCGTAACGGGACCGTATCGAACACGGGCTTCTCCGGACGTCACCCTCGTCCCTATATATGTATTTGTATACGCTATGAATTCGCTCAAAGAACGTTGTCAAAACACTGTAACTCGTATATGTGAAGGCACGCATCCATCCTTCACGACAATAGCAAATCACCATGCGACACCGTTTATTCAACCTTCGTTTCCTATTTACGCCGGTTTGCTTATATACTAGCACGCTTGATAAAACGTAAATAAAGGCCTCTAACTGTTACAGATTACTTGGCTTAAAACAAACATTTTAGGGTCTATAAATTTCAACTATTTATGCATTATATTACTAAAAATAAACTAAAAACTTTGCTCGGCCTAAATACTACACTATTATTAGATTCAGCTTAAATTTAATAAAAATTAATTTCTAAAAATCCTACACAGGTAACGCGGCCAAACCGTGCACATAAGCACAGCATTTAATGGCTACCTAACGCGGGTCATAACTACTCCCGCCTCTTACCCAACAGACTTGTCTTGTGGCCGATCCGCCACAATACAGTCTACATTATGCAAAAACTTAAAATCCTCATTGTTTTCCAAATTATCACTACATGCACTATCTACCATATCACTATCATTTTCATGTTAGATTCCATTGTTTTGCAATATGTGACCTATTATTGCATATCAGTGTCGTTGCATTAAGCTCCAGGTCGTCCGCGTAACCTACAGTCCACGTGGCAGAACTCGACTAGTGTCCTGCTGCAGTGGGAAGTACCGCAAGAGCGCAACGGTGATCTGGACCAGTACCAATTGCAGTACCGTCAGAGTTACGCCAACGAAGGTAAGTAGGCTACGTACAGTCTAATCAAACTTCTGTGGCCCGCGTTTGTGCTGTCATAGTTTTGATCATTAACTCCTGTGGAAATACATATGAAAACTGGACAAAACTGCCACAGGAACACCACCACCACCACCACTACCATCACCCATTACCACCATCACCACCACCCATCACTACCACCACCCACCACCACCACAACTATTACCACTACCATTACCCACCACCACTGTTACCACTACCACCACCACAGCCACGACCACCACCGTGCCTCTTTAGGCAGCTTTTCCGTTTCCAGGATTCTTTGCCAGCCATCCCGGTCTGTAGCCTGAAGTATAACGGGCGGAGATCTGCATCTGTGTACCATCCAGATCCTTACAGTATGTGCCTTGACCATCCACCCAGTCTCTTCCAGCTCCTCAGAGGACCGGATATTAAGGCTCAGGATGATCTTGCGTGGTCCTGTCTGTCAGCAAAGCCTGCCAGATCACCAGTTATCCGGTATCCTTCTTTTCCTTCTTTACTACTGTACACTTTTCTGTGTATTACAATGACTTACTGAAGTTCAGCATTTCGGCGATCATTGAAGTATCTGAAACTGGTTCTGAGTAATGTAGTAACCGGAAAGAAACGGAGTGTCCTGCGATGTACTGGCCCCGTGTCCAAGGCCTTTGGGGTTTACCGGTTGAAGTGTCGAAGAGCGGGAAATAAGCCTACATTACACGTGGGACGTGAAAGCTTTACTTACTTAGTTACTGGCAAAGTTACTTGTAGACTAATGCTGTATATATATATATATATATATATATATATATATATATATATACAGCATTAGTCTACAAGTAACTCACTCGGCCGGTGGACGTATGGCGTATTAACAAATGCATTACTTACTTACATACATACGTATTTACATACATACATGCATTCTTGCTTGCTTGCTTACTTAGTTACTAATTCATTCACTTACATAGTGACATACACACACATACATACATACATGCATGCTTGCTTGCTTACTAGTCGCATACGGGCGTACTAATGTCTTATGTTTCCGTGGGCAGAATACCAGTCGATCAGCATCCGACCTCCTTCCCTTCCCTTGCAGACGATGCCTGTGACTGGTCTCCGGTCTTTCACGACCTACGCTTTGCGAGTGCGAGCCGCCAATGACGTCAACGGTTCACTGCTGTGGAGCGACTTCACCGATCCAATCTACGTCACGACTGACGTCACAGGTCAGCGATCTGGGATTCCCTGCAGCATCACTGTAACCCTTGATACTATAGACTACTGCAATTCACTTTTCCTCAATATAGATGCCGCTCAGATACCCCGCCTTCGAGGTGTTAAGAATGCTCGTGCTCGTGCTGTCACCAAAACCCCTAAACACCATCATTTCACTCCTGTTCTAAAATCGCTTTGTTGGCTTAAAATACCTGAACTCGCACAGTATAAAGTACTTTCGCTTACCTATAACACACTTCAATCGTCCCAGCCCTCTTATCTTCGTCAGTTATTTACAGTCCAAACACTCCTTTCAACCCGATCCTCTTCTGTCCTAATACTTCTTTGCACTCCCTTCATATCATTCTTAAAAGTTGGAAACGCTCCATAGCCATAGCCGCTCCACCCCTGGAATAAACTCGCGCCAGAATTACGACAATTATCTGACCCATCAGACGAACTCACCAACACTTCACCTCTTGCAATTCTGCGCTGGTCTTTCACTCAAAACTGAAAACATTACTTTTCCAAAAATCATGTCTTGATTCTTCCTTTTCCCCTTACCTCTCTTTCCACTCCAATTTCAGCCACCATTCACCGTAGCCGTTCGACTGTCTGCGCGCCAGACTCCGGGATCTTGACCTGGAACCGTACTCTTCCAGCATAGTGATTTTGTTTTGACTGAGCGCCTGTCAGTGAGGTGGTTCCCGCTACTTGGCTATCGCTGGACGCTGTAGAAATCTCGAGCTTACGATTACGACTGGTACTTGTAATATGCTCGCAAACGCAAATTAGATACTTGTATTGAAATATCTATGTAATAATTCACTTATACGCGTTTAGCTTCTGTGACTCCAGTGGTTGCGCCGTTCGTTGAATTAAAAGATACTTCATTAAATGGTAATTTAATTAAATATTAGATGATAATTATATAATGATTTAATTAAATGACTCAAATATTAAATTAAACCGATAAAATAAAATATTAAAATAACTGAATTAAATGATATAAATTAAGTGATACTAATTTGAGCATATAATGAATCATAAGTTTAAATAGATATATTATATATATATATATATAGAGACAGACAGACAGAGAAAGATTGAGGGAGATAGGGATCCAGGAAGGCAGACAAGGAGAGAGATACAGCGTTATAAAGAAGTTAGCAAATGGGGTAGCGACAGAGGATTTTCCCCAGAAGGACATCTTACTGAACTAGAGCGCAGATGCTGTGGGCGGGAATGGCCATTAAAGTTACCTCCCAACTATACTCTTAAATTACTTTGAGTTTTATTTATGGTCTTAGTTATTTTCTTTCATAATGTAGCGCCAGTTTCGAGTCCTGCGAACGTTTATGTTGTCGTCAACTCGTCAAGAAGCGTCATCGTCATGTGGCAGGTAAGGTGACCCCAAATTACCTATTATATTATATGCCTTAATTTAATATTTTCAATAAATATTTCAATTATTTTTTCAACTCCAGAGAGGTTAACTGAACCTGAGGTGCAAATTTGTATCCTATTTCAGTCATAACTTATCTTATTGTTTCTTATCTTACTTCTTCTTACTTTACCTTATTGTACCTCACTTTATCTAACCTCACTTTATCTTGCCTCACTTCACATTGTCTCACCTTACCTTACCTCGCCTTACCGTACGATACCTTCGTTTACCCTATCTAAGTTTACCTCACCTTACCTTACCTAACCTTACCTTACCTTGTCTAACCAAACCTTACCTTACCTTAACTTCGATTCGTAGCAGTTTCCTATCCCTGCAAGAGTTCATTTAGCATAGTAATTAAGCATTTATGTAGCGCCTTCGTTCTGTTTTCCGTCTTCACCAGAGTCTGACTGCTGACCCGCAGAACGGTCCCGTGACCGGTTATCTGATTGGCTGGACGCGACCTGACACGGAAGCCTACAAGGAATATCGGGTCGGGTCAATGAACACATCGCTTGCCATTGGTGGTTTGTCTCCCTGGGTCTACTACGGCGCAAGAGTGGCTGGCTACAACAGTGCCGGCCTGGGACCGTACAGTGCGACCAAATACGTGCGAACACTTCCAGAAGGTAAGATGTACAGTTCAGTCCGTTATCTGTGAATATGGTTCCAGATAAACAATCAGAGAACTTCTATAGCGCCACTATATTAGTACTTAAGGCATCTGTTGATTGTCGTTGCTAAGCAGAATCGGTTTTCAGGTCAAATTCCAGGGTAAGTCCTGGTGGAAAACCAAGAGGAAAGTCCGAGAAGACGTGGTCAGCCTACGGAGGAAATGAATTGAGGAAGATACGAGTTTTAAGTCTAGTCTAATTTGGTTAGTCAAGTGGTTAGCATCCTTTCGTCCCTTCGTCCCTCGGGCTCAGACCTCCACTACCCAACATAGAAGCTTTGCTTTCATTGGTCCTGCATCCAGGAACAACCTTTCTTAAAAGACTAGAAATGAGCTAATCAGCCTGTCACCTTCTTTGTTCCGCCAGCGCTTGAAATCTGTGCTGTTACCGCAGATCTTTTCTGACTGGTAGGAAGCGCTACTGATGAGTTTTTCTTAAAATTGCGCTTTTAAGTCTTCGTTTATGTTACGTTGTGTTGCCGTACTGGGCTTAACACCTTACCTTATCCTTCTTTATCTTACCTTACCAGTTGCTTTCTGCCCTTACCTTTTCTTAACGGTAAACTAGGTTATAGAGGTTAGGATGCAGGATAGTCGGCACAGGGGTCGGAGGTTCGAACCCACCTCAGGACAGAAAGATGTTTCGAGATTTATGTTTCACTTTCGCCCTCTGGCGAGCTCAGCTTTTAAATGAGTGCATCGTCAATGTTTTCAGCTCCTAAGGGTCCGCCAGTCAACGTACAAGCTCGCCCCCTATCGGCGACTTCTTTGTCAGTCACGTGGCAGGTAGGTTTACACACATGTACATTACACTACACCTCGTTTACAGTCGTAAGTAATTCGCATATGATTGCAGTTGAAATGCACTCAGTGGAACCTGGATAGTCAGTCCTTTGGCGGTCATCGTGCTGGATTGCCAAGGCGTTTAGAGCACTTTAAGATGCGCTATATAAAATGTATGTATGAGTGTATGCGTGTGTGTATGCGTGTATGTATGTATGTGTATATGTGAATGTAATTGTATTCACGAATTTGAATGGTGCGCTTCAAGAGATATTTATGTCGGTGTCACGGTCCTCGCCTCACGTGTCGTCGTCAGCAGCAGCACGTGCGTCCGCTGATGCCCTCTGGTGTCGACTGACGGTAGCTGGAGATGCGCCATCGGCGGGAAATTTGGACACTTACCTGATGTGAGGAAGTGCCAGATAGGTTACTAGTGAAATACAAGACTCGATCGAGGGAATGTCAGACTCGTTAGAAAGGGGGGGAGTGACTCTTAGAGAGACCGAGAGAGATACTGAGCCGCTGTTCAGTCGATTATGAACTGTGCTGAAATGCTGAACTCCATTTGAACTTTATATTTCGGTCTACTTTACGTCTCAGTTAAATAATAAAAGACTGATAATCGATGAGACTCGGCATCGTGACAGTAGGCATGTATGTATGCACGTATGTATGTAGACCTATGTATCGATACATTATTATACCACCTTTTAAAGAGGGCCTTTTATGTATAGCCCAAAAGCGCGGCACACGTATCTGACTGATATAACCAAGTGCGTTTTAAGGTATTTTGAAAATTTTTAATTTTTTTCTGAGCAGGATCAAAATTAATTCTATAACAGTCGCAGTAATTTCAGTTCTAGTTGTAGTAGACACTTTATTCCGTTGACACTTTATTATGTTGTTCTGCCGTAGCCAATCGTAGCTGACGAGAGGTGTAGCGAGATTGCAGGCTATTTAGTCTGGTACCAGGCTAACGATGACATTCGATCGCTTCAAACGGACAAGATGGCGGTCAATATCAGGCAAGTGCCAAAAAAACCGTCTCAGTTGGGGTAGACTTGAATCGGGTCTGCACGGATTGGCTCGGCTGGGCTCGGCTTATCCGATCGCTTCTTATCTTTTTTCAAGAACTTATAAAGCGTCATTTCAGATAAACCCATCAGAGGCGCTCCCGGCCGGACACCCAGAGCCACTGGGGAACAAATGGTCTTCAAACGCTTGCGGAAGAATGGGGAGGAAAGCAGAGAAGCTCATATCGCAGGTCACCTGCAATCCATTATGAGAATCGTAATCGTAAATCCGAGATTTCTACAGCGCCCAACGAAAGCGGCGCCGCCGGGACCAGCTTATTCACAGGCGCTCAGTCAAAACAAAATCGAAAGCGGCGCCGCGGGGACCAGCTTATTCACAGGCGCTCAGTCAAAACAAAATCGATAGGCAAAATGGTTCGGTTCCAGGTCAAGATCCAAAAGTCAGACGGAGAGACAGCGTGACAGCTACGGGGGTGGTGTTAGAGGTTGGAGAGGAGAGAGAGAGAGAGAGACAAGCGGAAGAAGGGGTGTCGGGTACGAAGTAAGGCCGAGTACAGCAAAAACATAACAGCCACGGTTCAGCTAAGGCTGAGCGTGGCTGTTCGGACTAATGGGAGAAGCAGGTCACCTTGGGCCGCCAACCGGAGCAATCTGCGGCCAGGGATAGAGGAGGTCAGAACACAAAGCTCCCTCAGGTAGAGTGGGGCGCATCCAGTGAGACAATTAGGTACAAGAACCAGAATTTTGAATTCTTTACGCTCCTGAATAGGCAGTCAGTGCAGTTCCTCAGACATAAAGGTGGAGATGCCTCCAATCAAGCAGGCGGCAGCATTAAGGACAGAATGAAGCTGCGAGTTGCAGGAGAGTCCAGGCCTGCAAAAACAGTATTTCCGTGGTCCAACCTAGACATTTTCTCACCTCTTCTCATCTTATATCATCTGATCCATCCCTGCACTTAACTTTTAAGTAGCGCTTTAGAAATTTGAAGTTTACGATTACGATCCCATCTGAATAATAGAAATAACAGGATTCTAGTTATTGGATTTCTTTCAGCAACCTCAGACCAAGTACAAGATACTCGATCAAAGTCCAAGGTTTTACGACGCAAGTCTTCAACGGCTTCGGGCCACTGAGTCGCTCAACCGAGGCAACAACCTTCGACGACCGTAAACTTATCATTCGCTCACCGAGTTTGTAATAGATCAGTCGACAGGGTACATCTATGGGGCTAAGGGGAACATGTCTCCATTTGTTCAGAAGATATATTTGCCCTATTTGTTTCGCTCCTGTCCATCGGTATATCAAACTATTAATCTACCGATCAGCCAAACAATAGATTATAACAATCGATCAGTTAAGAATATTTGGTTTATAGACCGACGCATTGAAATTCTGATGACAACGGCGACGAGTGATGATGATGATGACAACGACGATGTTGATGACGATGATGGTAGTGACGATTAATGATAAAGACGATGATTAGAAAATGTAAACATTTGAACCATAAGCTCATTTTGCATTGGCTTGCAATCTGACGTTTAAGTTACTTACTCACTAGCTCTGACGTCAGCTTTCGTGACGGACATGAACGTCACCGTAGGATCCGATTGGCTGAGCATTCGATGGAGTCGAGCATCGCGACCTTTTGACCCGACCCAGATCCAAGGTTACAGGGTCGCCTGCTACGAGTTAACGAACCAGACGAAGAATTCCTCGCGAGGTATTTTGGCGTCTGAACGTTGACGTCATGCATTACGTTACACGGCGTAATATATGGCAATGCGTGGCTTAAAATCATGAATATAAGTCGCACACACTTGCCTCTTCTGAGAGTTCCTAAAGACGCCCAACAAATTGAATGAAAACAATTAATTTAACTTAAATTTTGTGGATTTACAAACCAATTCAATGAAACTTGCCAAACAAACATTGGACACCTATGGGTTTTCGGTGGTAGGCGGTGGGTGGTGGTGGTGGTGGTGGTGGTTGGTGTTGGTGGGTGGTGGTGGCGGCGGCGGCGGCGGCGGCGGCGGTGGTGGTGCATGTCCTAAAGAGTTTACGATTTCTGATGAACGTTTGCTTTTCCTTTAGAGCTGATTTCGTCGGTTGATTTGCCATATAATGCGACCGAAGTGAGACTGGTTGGTCTCAGCCCAGAGACCCCCTACAACGTCTCCCTGATGCTGAGGGTCAATGGGTCCGTCGTAACAATGACCTCGAAAATCGTCATCACACGTAAGGAAAGAAATATGCCACCTCTTGGAATTAGTCGAAGCTTTTCCTAATGGTCCGAATTTGATTTGTATGATCTGATAGGATCTTGGTTGATATGATTTAATCTTGGGTGATTGGATTAGGACTTTGGGTTATCTGATCGGATGTTGGGTGATCCTACTGGATTTTGGGTTATCTGAAGGGATATTTGATCTTGGGCAATTTAGCTGATCATGGATGATCTGATTTAATCTCAAATGATATGATTTGATCTTGGATTCAGTTTATTTGATATCTCATTTTGATCTTGGATGCATCTTATTTGATCTTGGATTCATCTTATTTTATCTTGTATTCATCCTATTTGATCATGGATTCGTCTTATTTGATCTTGGATTCATCTTACTTGATCTTGGATTAATCTCTTTTGATCTTGGATTCGTCTCTTTTGACCTTGGATTAATCAAATTTGATCTTGGATTCAGTGTATTTGATCATGGATTCATCTGATTTAGTATTGGATTCATCTCGTTTGATCTTGGATTCATCTCGTTTGATCATGGATTCATCCTATTTGATCATGGATTCGTCTTATTTGATCTTGGATTCATCTCATTTGATCACGGATTCTTCTCATTTGATCTTGGATTCATTTTATTTGATCTTGGATTCAGTTTATTTGACCATAGATTCATCTTTTTTATTCTTGGGTGGTTTTATTTCATCTGTGTATTCAGTGTGATGAGGTCTGATTTAGTCTGGGACGAGTAGGCTAATTACCACTGCAGTTTGAAATCACATATTCTTTTATAAGCATAGTTAATAATCTACTTAGTCACATTTATAGTTACAATCACAATTAATATTACGACCACATTTAGTGTTACAATTACGTTTACAGTTGCAGTCTCATTAGCAATCACAGTCATGTTTTTCACTGTTACAATCACATGTGTTATTGCAACCACAGTTACTGTTGAGAATACATTTACTACTGCTAGCCTACCCCTTGCTGCACGTTAGTTCTGTAAAATTTTCCTTTTGGGGAAAAGTCTCTGTTGCACTCCGTTATCAACAGTCTTTTCTTCTCATATTATTCGCGAGATAGTGCCTGCGTGATATGTCGCCTTTTCTGAATGTACTAAATGGGCGGCGGAGCATGTGCGTCTGTAAGGTTAATATTATACAGATAGTCATAGAGCATTGGTATATTTACACTTCATTGCTGGTATGACGTCATGGTAACGTGTTCTCGTAGTTCCGCTGGAGACGACATCTCGACAGATGGCGCTGACAACCGGGTCAAACGGAACATTCCAAAAGGCGACGGAGAACGATGGGCTTTCACCCTCTTCGCCCTTCCAGTTCTCGCCAACCGCGAGTTCATCGACCGCGACGGGGCTGAGCCCCGCGGCAGTGATAGCAACGACGGTAGCTGCTACGATGGGTGGACTGGTGTTAATCGGTGTAGTCGTCGGTGCTGTTGTCTGGAGCTGCCGTCTGACAGTGGAAGGCAGGAAAAGAGGAAATGTTTCAGAGAAAAGGAAAAGGCTGTTCTGTAAGTACCTCGTGGACCACTACGGATAAAGGACAAAGTAGGAGAAGGTAACATAAGACAAAAAAGGCAAAGTAAATAAAGTAACATTAGGTATGGTATGTGAGGTAAAGTAAGGTATAAAAATGCAAGTTAAGGTACGGTAAGGTAAATTAAGTAAGGTATAGGAATGCAAGTTAAGGTAAGATAATTTAAGGTAAGATAAGGTAATGCAAGGTAAGTTAATTGAGGCAATGCAAAGAAGATAAGATAAGGCAGGGTAAGATATGGCAATGGGAATATAAGTTAAGGTTAGGTAAGGTAATCAAAGTAACGGAAGGTATGTAAGATAGTCGGGTATTGTAAGTGAAACAGAATATTTTTGTAGCGCCAGTTAGAGACCCTGAGAGGATTAGATCAGACTGGATTCAATTAGTTTTGAATAGATTGATCTAACTAGCGATCGACGGGATTTAATCAGGATTGATTGAAAGATTGATCGGATTGAAATGTACAGATGTCCATCCATATTTTGTTGGTGGATCGAAGAAGGAAAACGAATCAAACAGCAGCAGCTTCAGCACAAGGTACTGTGTTGGCGCCATACTAATTCAAAAGTTGAATTAATGGTGGATTGACTGAATGAATGGTCGAATGAATAAATGGTTAAATTGTGGAAGGGTGGGATGGATGAATGAATGAACTAATGGATGGATGAATGAACAAACTAACTAATGGATGAATGGATGGATGAATGAATGAATGAACTAATGGATGGATGAATGAATGAACTAGTGGATGGATGAACGAATGAACTAATGGATGGATGAACGAATGAACTATTGGATGGATGAACGAATGAACTAACGGATGGATGAATGAATGAACTTATGGATGGATGGATAAATGAATGAACTAATGGGTTGATGAATGAATGAACTAATGGATGGATGAATGAATGAACTAACGGATGGATGAATGAATGAACTAATGGATGGATGAATGAATTAGCGGATGGATGAATAAATGGACTAACGGATGGATGAGTGGATGGATGAATGAATGAACTAATGGATGGATGAATGAATGAACTAGTGGATGAATGAATGAATGAACTATTGGATGGATGAACAAATGAACTATTGGATGAATGAATGAATGAATGAACTAGTGGATGGATGAATAAATGAACTAGTGGATAGATGAATGAATGAACTAGTGGATGGACGAGTGAATGAACTAATGGATGGATGAATGAATGAACCAGTGGATGGATGAGTGAAAGAATGAATGAACTATTACATGGATGAATGAATGAACTAGTGGATGGATGAATGAGTGAACTAACGGATGGATGATTGGGTGGATGAATGAAATATTGGATGGATGAACGAATAAACTAATGGATGGTGAATGTATGGATGAACGAACTAACGGATGGACGATTGGATGGATGAATGAATTTAGGGATGGATGAATGAACTAACTGATGTATGAATGGATGGATGAATGAACGAAGTAACGGATGGACGATTTGATGGATTAATGAATTTAGGGATGAATGAATGAACTAACGGATGTATGAATGGATGGATGAATGAACGAACTAACGGATGGATGAATGAATGAAATAAATGATAGATAAATGAACGAACAAGTGGATGGATGGATGAATGAATGAACTATTGGATGGATGAATGAATGAAATAATGGATGGATCAATGAATGAACTAATGGATGAATGAATGAACTAATCGATGGATGAGTGCATGAACTATTGGATGAATGAATGAATGAATGAACTAGTGGATGGATGAATAAATGAACTAGTGGATAGATGAATGAATGAACTAGTGGATGGACGAGTGAATGAACTAATGGATGGATGAACGAATGAACTATTGGATGGATGAATGAATGAACCAGTGGATGGATGAGTGAAAGAATGAATGAACTATTACATGGATGAATGAATGAACTAGTGGATGGATGAATGAGTGAACTAACGGATGGATGATTGGGTGGATGAATGAAATATTGGATGGATGAACGAATAAACTAATGGATGGTGAATGTATGGATGAACGAACTAACGGATGGACGATTGGATGGATGAATGAATTTAGGGATGGATGAATGAACTAACTGATGTATGAATGGATGGATGAATGAACGAAGTAACGGATGGACGATTTGATGGATTAATGAATTTAGGGATGAATGAATGAACTAACGGATGTATGAATGGATGGATGAATGAACGAACTAACGGATGGATGAATGAATGAAATAAATGATAGATAAATGAACGAACAAGTGCATGGATGGATGAATGAATGAATGAATGAATGGATGAATGAATGAACTTATGGGTTGATGAATGGATGAATGAATGAAAAATTGGGTGGATCAATGAATGAACTAATGGATGAATGAATGAACTAATCGATGGATGAGTGCATGAACTAATGGATGGATGAATGAGTGAAGTAACGGATGGCTGAATGAACTAATCGATGGATGAATGGATGGTTGAATTAATGAACTATTGGATGGATGGATGAATGAACTAATGGATGGCTGAAAGAATGAACTAGTGTATGGATGAATGAATGAACTGATGGATGGATGAACGAATGAACTAATGGATGGATGAACGAATGAACTATTGGATGGATGAATGAATGAACTAATGGATGGATGAATGAACTAGTGGATGCATGGGTTGATGAATTAATGAACTAATGGTTAGATGAATGAAAGAACTTATGGATGGATGAATGGATGGTTGAATTAATGAACTAATGGATGGTTGAATTAATGAACTGTTGGATGCATGAATGAATGAACTAATGGATGGCTGAATGAATGAACTATTGGATGGATGAATAAATGAACTAGTGGATGGATGAATGGATGAACTAATGGATGGATGAATGAGTGAACTAATTGATAAATGAGTGGATGAACTAATGGATGCATGAATGAGTGAACTAATGGATGGATGAATGAATGAACTAATGGATGGTTGAATTAATGAACTATTGGATGGATGGATGAATGAACTAATGGATGGCTGAATGAATGAACTAGTGTATGGATGAATGAATGAACTGATCGATGGATGAACGAATGAACTAATGGATGGATGAACGAATGAACTATTGGATGGATGAATGAATGAACTAATGGATGGATGAATGAACTAGTGGATGCATGAACTTATGGGTTGATGAATTAATGAACTAATGGTTAGATGAATGAAAGAACTTATGGATGGATGAATGGATGGTTGAATTAATGAACTAATGGATGGTTGAATTAATGAACTGTTGGATGCATGAATTAATGAACTAATGGATGGCTGAATGAATGAACTATTGGATGGATGAATAAATGAACTAGTGGATGGATGAATGAATGAACTAATGGATGGATGAATGAGTGAAATAATTGAAAAATGAGTGGATGAACTAATGGATGCATGAATGAGTGAACTAACGGATGGATGAATGAATGAACTAATGGATGGCTGAATGAATGAACTGTTGGATGGATGAATGAATGAACTGATGGATAGATGGATGAATGAATCAACTCATGGATGGATGAATGAATGAACTATTGGATGGATGAATGAATCAACTTGTGGATGTATGAATGAATGAACAAATGGATGAATGAATGGATGAATGAATGAATGAACTTATGGGTTGATGAATGAATGAACTAATGGTTGGATGAATGAATGAACTAATGGATGGATGAATGGATGGTTGAATTATTGAACTAATGGATGGTTGAATTAATGAACTATTGGATGGTTGAATGAATGAACTATTGGATGGATGAATGAATGAACTAATGAGTGGATGAATGAATGAACTAGTGGATGGATGAATAAATGAACTGGTGGATAGATGAATGAATGAACTAGCGGATGGATGAATGAATTAACTAATGGATGGATGAATGAATGAACTAGTGGATGGATGAATGAATGAACTATTGGATGGATGAATGAATCAACTAGTGGATGTATGAATGAATGAACAAATGGATGAATGAATGGATGAATGAATGAACTTATGGGTTGATGAATTAATGAACTAATGGTTGGATGAATGAATGAACTTATGGATGGATGAATGGATGGTTGAATTAATGAACTGATGGATGGATGAACGAATGAACTAATGGATGGATGAATGAATCAACTAGTGGATGTATGAATGAATGAACAAATGGATGAATGAATGGATGGATGAATGAATGAACTTATGGGTTGATGAATGAATGAACTAGTGGATGGATGAATGAATGAACTAGTTGATTGATGAATGAATGAACCTATGGATGGATGAACGAATGAACTAATGGATGGATGAACGAATGAACTATTGGATGGATGAGTGAATGAACTAATGGATGGTTGAATGAATGAACTAACGGATGGATGAATGAATGAACTAATGGATGGTTGAATGAATGAACTAACGGATGGATGAATGAATGAACTCATGGATGGATCGATGAATGAATGAACTCATAGATGGATGGATGAATGAATGAACTAATGGATGGATGAATGAAAGAACTAATGGATGGATGAATGATTTAGTGGATGGATGAATGAATGAACTAACGGATGGATGAGTGGATGATTGTATGAATGAGCTAGTGGATGGATGAATGAAGGAACCGATGGATGGATGAACGAATGAACTATTGGATGGATGAATGAACTAACTGATGTATGAATGGATGGATGAATGAACGAACTAACGGATGGATGATTGGATGGATGAATGAATTTAGGGATGGATGAATGAACTAACGTATGTATGAATGGATGGATGAATGAACGAACTAACGGATGGACGATTGGATGGATGAATGGATTTAGGGTGGATGAATGAACTAACGGATGTATGAAAATGGATCGATGAATGAACGAACTAACGGATGGACGATTGGATGGATGAATGGATTTAGGGATGGATGAATGAACTAACGTATGTATGAATGGATGGATGAATGAACGAACTAACGGATGGACGATTGGATGGATGAATGGATTTAGGGTGGATGAATGAACTAACGGATGTATGAAAATGGATCGATGAATGAACGAACTAACGGATGGACGATTGGATGGATGAATGGATTTAGGGATGGATGAATGAAATAACGGATGTATTAAAATGGATGGATGAATGAATGAAATAATGGATGGATCAATGAATGAACTAATGGATGAATGAATGAACTAATCGATGGATGAGTGCATGAACTATTGGATGAATGAATGAATGAATGAACTAGTGGATGGATGAATAAATGAACTAGTGGATAGATGAATGAATGAACTAGTGGATGGACGAGTGAATGAACTAATGGATGGATGAACGAATGAACTATTGGATGGATGAATGAATGAACCAGTGGATGGATGAGTGAAAGAATGAATGAACTATTACATGGATGAATGAATGAACTAGTGGATGGATGAATGAGTGAACTAACGGATGGATGATTGGGTGGATGAATGAAATATTGGATGGATGAACGAATAAACTAATGGATGGTGAATGTATGGATGAACGAACTAACGGATGGACGATTGGATGGATGAATGAATTTAGGGATGGATGAATGAACTAACTGATGTATGAATGGATGGATGAATGAACGAAGTAACGGATGGACGATTTGATGGATTAATGAATTTAGGGATGAATGAATGAACTAACGGATGTATGAATGGATGGATGAATGAACGAACTAACGGATGGATGAATGAATGAAATAAATGATAGATAAATGAACGAACAAGTGCATGGATGGATGAATGAATGAATGAATGAATGGATGAATGAATGAACTTATGGGTTGATGAATGGATGAATGAATGAAATAATGGGTGGATCAATGAATGAACTAATGGATGAATGAATGAACTTATCGATGGATGAGTGCATGAACTAATGGATGGATGAATGAGTGAAGTAACGGATGGATGAATGAACTAATCGATGGATGAATGGATGGTTGAATTAATGAACTATTGGATGGATGGATGAATGAACTAATGGATGGCTGAAAGAATGAACTAGTGTATGGATGAATGAATGAACTGATGGATGGATGAACGAATGAACTAATGGATGGATGAACGAATGAACTATTGGATGGATGAATGAATGAACTAATGGATGGATGAATGAACTAGTGGATGCATGGGTTGATGAATTAATGAACTAATGGTTAGATGAATGAAAGAACTTATGGATGGATGAATGGATGGTTGAATTAATGAACTAATGGATGGTTGAATTAATGAACTGTTGGATGCATGAATGAATGAACTAATGGATGGCTGAATGAATGAACTATTGGATGGATGAATAAATGAACTAGTGGATGGATGAATGGATGAACTAATGGATGGATGAATGAGTGAACTAATTGATAAATGAGTGGATGAACTAATGGATGCATGAATGAGTGAACTAATGGATGGATGAATGAATGAACTAATGGATGGTTGAATTAATGAACTATTGGATGGATGGATGAATGAACTAATGGATGGCTGAATGAATGAACTAGTGTATGGATGAATGAATGAACTGATCGATGGATGAACGAATGAACTAATGGATGGATGAACGAATGAACTATTGGATGGATGAATGAATGAACTAATGGATGGATGAATGAACTAGTGGATGCATGAACTTATGGGTTGATGAATTAATGAACTAATGGTTAGATGAATGAAAGAACTTATGGATGGATGAATGGATGGTTGAATTAATGAACTAATGGATGGTTGAATTAATGAACTGTTGGATGCATGAATTAATGAACTAATGGATGGCTGAATGAATGAACTATTGGATGGATGAATAAATGAACTAGTGGATGGATGAATGAATGAACTAATGGATGGATGAATGAGTGAAATAATTGAAAAATGAGTGGATGAACTAATGGATGCATGAATGAGTGAACTAACGGATGGATGAATGAATGAACTAATGGATGGCTGAATGAATGAACTGTTGGATGGATGAATGAATGAACTGATGGATAGATGGATGAATGAATCAACTCATGGATGGATGAATGAATGAACTATTGGATGGATGAATGAATCAACTTGTGGATGTATGAATGAATGAACAAATGGATGAATGAATGGATGAATGAATGAATGAACTTATGGGTTGATGAATGAATGAACTAATGGTTGGATGAATGAATGAACTAATGGATGGATGAATGGATGGTTGAATTATTGAACTAATGGATGGTTGAATTAATGAACTATTGGATGGTTGAATGAATGAACTATTGGATGGATGAATGAATGAACTAATGAGTGGATGAATGAATGAACTAGTGGATGGATGAATAAATGAACTGGTGGATAGATGAATGAATGAACTAGCGGATGGATGAATGAATTAACTAATGGATGGATGAATGAATGAACTAGTGGATGGATGAATGAATGAACTATTGGATGGATGAATGAATCAACTAGTGGATGTATGAATGAATGAACAAATGGATGAATGAATGGATGAATGAATGAACTTATGGGTTGATGAATTAATGAACTAATGGTTGGATGAATGAATGAACTTATGGATGGATGAATGGATGGTTGAATTAATGAACTGATGGATGGATGAACGAATGAACTAATGGATGGATGAATGAATCAACTAGTGGATGTATGAATGAATGAACAAATGGATGAATGAATGGATGGATGAATGAATGAACTTATGGGTTGATGAATGAATGAACTAGTGGATGGATGAATGAATGAACTAGTTGATTGATGAATGAATGAACCTATGGATGGATGAACGAATGAACTAATGGATGGATGAACGAATGAACTATTGGATGGATGAGTGAATGAACTAATGGATGGTTGAATGAATGAACTAACGGATGGATGAATGAATGAACTAATGGATGGTTGAATGAATGAACTAACGGATGGATGAATGAATGAACTCATGGATGGATCGATGAATGAATGAACTCATAGATGGATGGATGAATGAATGAACTAATGGATGGATGAATGAAAGAACTAATGGATGGATGAATGATTTAGTGGATGGATGAATGAATGAACTAACGGATGGATGAGTGGATGATTGTATGAATGAGCTAGTGGATGGATGAATGAAGGAACCGATGGATGGATGAACGAATGAACTATTGGATGGATGAATGAACTAACTGATGTATGAATGGATGGATGAATGAACGAACTAACGGATGGATGATTGGATGGATGAATGAATTTAGGGATGGATGAATGAACTAACGTATGTATGAATGGATGGATGAATGAACGAACTAACGGATGGACGATTGGATGGATGAATGGATTTAGGGTGGATGAATGAACTAACGGATGTATGAAAATGGATCGATGAATGAACGAACTAACGGATGGACGATTGGATGGATGAATGGATTTAGGGATGGATGAATGAACTAACGTATGTATGAATGGATGGATGAATGAACGAACTAACGGATGGACGATTGGATGGATGAATGGATTTAGGGTGGATGAATGAACTAACGGATGTATGAAAATGGATCGATGAATGAACGAACTAACGGATGGACGATTGGATGGATGAATGGATTTAGGGATGGATGAATGAAATAACGGATGTATTAAAATGGATGGATGAATGAATGAAATAATGGATGGATCAATGAATGAACTAATGGATGAATGAATGAACTAATCGATGGATGAGTGCATGAACTATTGGATGAATGAATGAATGAATGAACTAGTGGATGGATGAATAAATGAACTAGTGGATAGATGAATGAATGAACTAGTGGATGGACGAGTGAATGAACTAATGGATGGATGAACGAATGAACTATTGGATGGATGAATGAATGAACCAGTGGATGGATGAGTGAAAGAATGAATGAACTATTACATGGATGAATGAATGAACTAGTGGATGGATGAATGAGTGAACTAACGGATGGATGATTGGGTGGATGAATGAAATATTGGATGGATGAACGAATAAACTAATGGATGGTGAATGTATGGATGAACGAACTAACGGATGGACGATTGGATGGATGAATGAATTTAGGGATGGATGAATGAACTAACTGATGTATGAATGGATGGATGAATGAACGAAGTAACGGATGGACGATTTGATGGATTAATGAATTTAGGGATGAATGAATGAACTAACGGATGTATGAATGGATGGATGAATGAACGAACTAACGGATGGATGAATGAATGAAATAAATGATAGATAAATGAACGAACAAGTGCATGGATGGATGAATGAATGAATGAATGAATGGATGAATGAATGAACTTATGGGTTGATGAATGGATGAATGAATGAAATAATGGGTGGATCAATGAATGAACTAATGGATGAATGAATGAACTAATCGATGGATGAGTGCATGAACTAATGGATGGATGAATGAGTGAAGTAACGGATGGATGAATGAACTAATCGATGGATGAATGGATGGTTGAATTAATGAACTATTGGATGGATGGATGAATGAACTAATGGATGGCTGAAAGAATGAACTAGTGTATGGATGAATGAATGAACTGATGGATGGATGAACGAATGAACTAATGGATGGATGAACGAATGAACTATTGGATGGATGAATGAATGAACTAATGGATGGATGAATGAACTAGTGGATGCATGAACTTATGGGTTGATGAATTAATGAACTAATGGTTAGATGAATGAAAGAACTTATGGATGGATGAATGGATGGTTGAATTAATGAACTAATGGATGGTTGAATTAATGAACTGTTGGATGCATGAATGAATGAACTAATGGATGGCTGAATGAATGAACTATTGGATGGATGAATAAATGAACTAGTGGATGGATGAATGGATGAACTAATGGATGGATGAATGAGTGAACTAATTGATAAATGAGTGGATGAACTAATGGATGCATGAATGAGTGAACTAATGGATGGATGAATGAATGAACTAATGGATGGTTGAATTAATGAACTATTGGATGGATGGATGAATGAACTAATGGATGGCTGAATGAATGAACTAGTGTATGGATGAATGAATGAACTGATCGATGGATGAACGAATGAACTAATGGATGGATGAACGAATGAACTATTGGATGGATGAATGAATGAACTAATGGATGGATGAATGAACTAGTGGATGCATGAACTTATGGGTTGATGAATTAATGAACTAATGGTTAGATGAATGAAAGAACTTATGGATGGATGAATGGATGGTTGAATTAATGAACTAATGGATGGTTGAATTAATGAACTGTTGGATGCATGAATTAATGAACTAATGGATGGCTGAATGAATGAACTATTGGATGGATGAATAAATGAACTAGTGGATGGATGAATGAATGAACTAATGGATGGATGAATGAGTGAAATAATTGAAAAATGAGTGGATGAACTAATGGATGCATGAATGAGTGAACTAACGGATGGATGAATGAATGAACTAATGGATGGCTGAATGAATGAACTGTTGGATGGATGAATGAATGAACTGATGGATAGATGGATGAATGAATCAACTCATGGATGGATGAATGAATGAACTATTGGATGGATGAATGAATCAACTTGTGGATGTATGAATGAATGAACAAATGGATGAATGAATGGATGAATGAATGAATGAACTTATGGGTTGATGAATGAATGAACTAATGGTTGGATGAATGAATGAACTAATGGATGGATGAATGGATGGTTGAATTATTGAACTAATGGATGGTTGAATTAATGAACTATTGGATGGTTGAATGAATGAACTATTGGATGGATGAATGAATGAACTAATGAGTGGATGAATGAATGAACTAGTGGATGGATGAATAAATGAACTGGTGGATAGATGAATGAATGAACTAGCGGATGGATGAATGAATTAACTAATGGATGGATGAATGAATGAACTAGTGGATGGATGAATGAATGAACTATTGGATGGATGAATGAATCAACTAGTGGATGTATGAATGAATGAACAAATGGATGAATGAATGGATGAATGAATGAACTTATGGGTTGATGAATTAATGAACTAATGGTTGGATGAATGAATGAACTTATGGATGGATGAATGGATGGTTGAATTAATGAACTGATGGATGGATGAACGAATGAACTAATGGATGGATGAATGAATCAACTAGTGGATGTATGAATGAATGAACAAATGGATGAATGAATGGATGGATGAATGAATGAACTTATGGGTTGATGAATGAATGAACTAGTGGATGGATGAATGAATGAACTAGTTGATTGATGAATGAATGAACCTATGGATGGATGAACGAATGAACTAATGGATGGATGAACGAATGAACTATTGGATGGATGAGTGAATGAACTAATGGATGGTTGAATGAATGAACTAACGGATGGATGAATGAATGAACTAATGGATGGTTGAATGAATGAACTAACGGATGGATGAATGAATGAACTCATGGATGGATCGATGAATGAATGAACTCATAGATGGATGGATGAATGAATGAACTAATGGATGGATGAATGAAAGAACTAATGGATGGATGAATGATTTAGTGGATGGATGAATGAATGAACTAACGGATGGATGAGTGGATGATTGTATGAATGAGCTAGTGGATGGATGAATGAAGGAACCGATGGATGGATGAACGAATGAACTATTGGATGGATGAATGAACTAACTGATGTATGAATGGATGGATGAATGAACGAACTAACGGATGGATGATTGGATGGATGAATGAATTTAGGGATGGATGAATGAACTAACGTATGTATGAATGGATGGATGAATGAACGAACTAACGGATGGACGATTGGATGGATGAATGGATTTAGGGTGGATGAATGAACTAACGGATGTATGAAAATGGATCGATGAATGAACGAACTAACGGATGGACGATTGGATGGATGAATGGATTTAGGGATGGATGAATGAAATAACGGATGTATTAAAATGGATTGATGAATGAATGAACTAACCGATGGATGAATGGATGGATGAATGTATTTAGGGATGGATGAATGAACTAACGGATGTATGAATGGATGAATGAATGAACGACCTAACGGATGGATGAATGGATGCCTGGCTAATTGCTGAATGAATGAATGATTTGATTGTCTTCGTTATGACCGATATCATTATCGCTGATATCATCGTCATTATCGTGTAAACGATTTTGTCGTAGAGGTCAGCTGTACAACAGGTGAATCCGGCATAGACTTCAAAACTTGAATAGTATGTTGTTTGGTGTAACAGGGAAAATGGCCCTTCGAGGCGTCCGTACGCAGAGGAGCATTTTGGCGTCGGATTCTCTCCGCCGTTGAAATCGAGTCATTTGCCCTGTTTTCAACATTCAACGGTCAGCAGAGCTCAGCTATGTCCAGCTCTTTCTTCTACTTCTCACTGTTTAGCTCTGAATATGTGTTTTAGCCTAGCTTTGATTTTTAAGCTTAGATTTTTAAAAGTAAATATTGATTGATCTGCTTATTTGTCTTTTTATTCACTTATTTACCTATTTATCCAGGCAATCGATCGATCCATCCATCCATTGATCCATCCATCCATCCCTTGATCCATCCATCCATCCATCCATCCATCTATCCATCCATTGATCCCTGAGTCTTTGTATTTGTTTTCTGTTTACCAACAGCTTGCTCCCCCTGGAGACAGTCGTGGCAACCGAAGGAGCCACCTTACTGGTAAGCAGAACACATCTTTGGGTGAACAGTCCATCCATCCATCCATCCATCCATCCATCCAAGTTTACCTACTTTGTCGCATATAATCTCTACATCATTATAATTTTGCAGAGATTGAAAAGCTGCCAGACACATGGGTGGACGACGAATATCCGAGCAGCAACGAGGCAGTTCGAAATCTACCTTCTGCAGTCAACAGTTGTCAGGTTCTATCAGTTACCCTAATTACACTTTTTGACACATAATTGGTCTGGCTTTGATTCTGTCTGGCTAACATAATGAGAACATTTTTGGACAATTGCTTTCATGGCCAGAATTATTCTGGAAAACAATATCACATTATTTTGGCAGGTACGTTTATGTGGCCTATCGGTAACGCGTTTGGTTAATGATCATGTGGTTGCGGGTTCGACTCCATGTAACGATCCTGGGCAAGTAGTTTGCAGACACTGTGCCTCTGTCACCAAACAGTATAGTTTGGTACCGGCGTAAGCTGGGAAGTAAACAGCAAGTCCTGCGATGCACTGGCCCCGTATCCAGGACGTTGGCATTCGTTCTTTGCCAGCTCAAGGGCCTAAAGAAAAAGGAAATGAGTGCTTCCCCTAAGTCTCACTCGTAGGATATGGGAAGGTACTTTTTACACAAATCTGCGTGAGGTCGACCAACATCTAGGCCTAATTCACCAGCGCTGTATCAATGAATTCCATAAAAGCCAGGTGCTTTGTTCAGCTTCGGTGCCAGACAGAGGTTGCTCTTGTCGTGAATGCGCCTCAGTAATGGAGCAACAAAAATTAGGGTGAGGGATTTCGAGGGCGTATGACGTAGAATGGACGCTGTAACAGTTGCTCTTGGGAGCTTGAAGTACCGCTGTAGAGTTAGTTTTGGCAGATATAAAGAGATTTTATCACAGAACTTCGGCAGAAGTCCGAAAGAATATGATGGAGAATATTGGATTCTTTGTAAACAGAATTTCTGAAGTTTAAACGAGAGTTTCTTGTAGAATTTTCGACCTATAAACAACTCCTGTAATGGTTGTTGATGGTCTTTGATCTACTGGCCTAGTTAGCTTCATCGGTAAGTGCGTACGCCAAGGAGCCTCTGTGCGAGAGGATCCCGCGGTGTGTACACCTATGGATTTGTTCCTCCTCGATACTTCGTGCTTTAGAAACTCTTAACGTCTTTCAACTCTAGTTGGAAATCTGTTAGTAGGGCTCTGCGTGTGTGAGCGACCTTGTCACTGTTTACTCTTCTAGTTATCTCAGCAATGTTTACTAAATGTATTCTAATCAGAATCGCAGTCAAAATCATAATCCGTGGGAGAAACCGGGTCGAATTCCAATATATCAGAGAAACGAGAAGCAATGGGTAAGCAAGTTGGAAGACATGCGCCTTTAGTTTAGACCTGAATGACATCAAAGAATTAGTGAATGAAGTTCTGTTTTTAATAACATTTAACATTGTTAAGGCTAGATTAGTTTCTCTTGAAGAGGCGCTATATAAATGTATAATTACGATTACAGTTTAAAGAAGGAGCCATAGACTTAAATCTAGCGCCAGATTAGATCACTATTACATCTATTTAGGCCTAATATGTTTCATAAAGGGCTCTAAACTGTTTTAGAAACGCACATAGAGACTTTGGAAGAAGATCCGCTTCCTGCCAGAGAGACTTCCTCTATTCGAGCGTCATATATGCTTTTGTCTGCTCTCATTCTACTTCTGATCAGAGAAGCTTCCTATTCGAGCGTCATATCCTTCTGTCTGCTGTCCTCCTACTTCTGATCAGAGAAGCTTCCTATTCGAGCGTCATATCCTTCTGTCTGCTCTCATTCTACTTCTGATCAGAGAAGCTTCCTATTCGAGCGTCATACGTTCGACGTCTCGAGGCCATCTATCTGCTCTCCACATAACTTCTGATCGTCCTCGGTTCCCAGTTGCTGAAGAAAAGCATCTCCTTCTTGAAGAAGAGCAGCATTCTGGCGACGCCATCGATGTCCGGGCACTGCCCAAAGATCTGAATTGGTCTTCAAACCCATCAATGATGAAGACGGTTCAGACGAGTTATCCTTGGAAAGCATCGTAAAACGGTGCTACACAAAATTTCAGATGCATGAGAAACATAGCTGAATCAACACCCGCACATAGGGACACGAGGGTTACATCGTTGCGTTACGGTGGTATATCCGGTAGCGCGCTGGGTCAGTAATCCAACAATTGTGGGTTCGAACCTGCTAAGGGAACTCTGTGTAACAAACTTAGACAAGTTGTCTGCACATACTTGTTTCGCGCCTGGGGATCAGATTTACTGATCTCGAGCGCATAATAAGTTCATTAAATAAGATCGGATCATGACCTGTCCCTTTTATCCGCCTTCTCTTTCTCTGATCATGCCTAAGACTAGAACTGTTCTTGGTGAACGGGCTTTTTCGGTTGCTGGACCTAAATTATGGAACTCTCTGCCTGCGTCTGTTCGTTCTGTTCAGTAGTTTCTGTCACTTCGTTCTCGACTTAAAACTTGCCTTTTTCAAATTGCTTATCCACCGTAGGCTGCCTCTGTCTTGTGGACTGACCTGCTGGATATTGACCTGATTGTGGCTTGGCTTTGGTGCGCCATCGGTTGATGCCTTGTGCATTAGACACCGCGCATTAGAAGTTACTAATTATTATTATATTATTACTACACCAATTGTGCGGCCCCCATGCAAGCAAAAAGCTATCAGAGTCGTCTAAGAAACCAAGGAAAATGCCTTCGAGTAGAAGTATTTATTGTTTGTGTTTACAAGTAGAATACAGAAGTATTTATTGTTTACGTGAACAAGTAGTAATTGTTTTGCCTACAGTGCCTACCGTTTTTAACCCTAATCGTAGGTCTAAACTCTAAAGGGTTCGGGTTACTTAACTAAATGTATTGTTAGGTTTAGGCAGCATGTTCAAAAAGTATGTTGCGATGCTACAAATAGTATAACGTTACTGTTAAGAAGCTTACGTCTGCACATAGTTGATCTTAAGGTCGAGATTTCTACAGCGCCCACCGAAGCTAAGTCACGGGAACCCGCTTATTCACAGCTACGGGAACGAGTGTAATTCTTTAATTAGAAGAATTCTACGTCTCTTAGGTTTAAAGACCCTATACATATTTATTTATATTTATATTCTATTTTTATAATATTTATATTTATATATATTTAAATTTTTATTTATTGATATTTAAATACTTTCTATTATATTTAAATATTTATTTATTGATATTTATATACTTTCTATTATATTTAAATATTTATTTATTGATATTTATATACTTTCTATTATATTTAAATATTTATTTATTGATATTTATATACTTTCTATTATATTTAAATATTTATTTATTGATATTTATATACTTTCTATTATATTTAAATATTTATTTATTGATATTTATATACTTTCTATTATATTTAAATGTTTATTTATTGATATTTATATACTTTCTATTATATTTAAATATTTATTTATATATTATTTATTTCCCTAGGCCTAAAGGCCTAAATTTCCTAGGCCTAACTTTCCTAGGTCTACCTTGCTCTTTGGGTCTTATAATAAAAGGTACAGATGTAGAAAGACAAGCAAAAAAGGAGAAAGGCGAGAGGAGAAATAGACCTAAGCAGACATAAAAACTGGGGAAAAAATAGAAAGTGTTCAGTGTCCCATTATTGACAATTGAAGGTCATGAACGACCCTTTAACTCTTTCACTGCTCTTCCCTGAACACTTCTTTAATGCATCGTGGTTCATTTCCTTCACTCTTTTTAGACATAAAAACGCACGAAGACAGCGAGTTAATTAATTAATATTGAGCTAAAATTAGTCATTTTGCTTGTTGCTCTCGAGGACCGACTTTCAAGTCATATATGCAGTAATCTGAACTGTTTCCCTGGTATATTACGAGCCTTAGTAGTATTAGCAGTAATAGTATTTCTGCTTTTATTAAGCACCATTATCTAATGACTAAGTATCAATAGATGGCGCTAGGCAATTGTGAGTGAAGGACTTGTTAAGTGAGTTCCCTACACAGGAACCATCTCAGGTCTCCAACCCGGTCTGAGGTTACAAGCCGAGCTCTTTAACCAATAGACTACCGTGGCCCACTGTAGTAGTGGTGGCGGTAGCGATAGTTGTGGTTCTAGCAGCCCACTTTTCTCATCCATTCCCAATCCTCCTGGGGGTGGGGACTCGAACCTCGTTAACCAACAAACGTAGTCCGATCTGGCGTGCTTCCCCGTCGTTGATCATTCAATCGCTTTCTCCAAGTGCTTCTTGGCCAGTTCTTCCAAATACAGTCGACGACATTAGTATCGGTGTCGCTTTTGATGCATGTCCTTCAAGGCATTCCACTTGCCCATCACGCTAAAAGAATAACAAACGACGAGATATAATAGAGCCCCACATCAGTCAGATGCAAAGCTATAGGAATTTCTCCTTGCACAGGAGCCAGTTTCCGTGGTTAGGCTACTTAGTTGTATAAACGAGTTAATTTAAGTAGGCCATTGTAGTATATCACACTGCACAGTAAGCCTAGTAACTATAGAAGCTGTTGGAGTTGTGAAGAAAGAAGGAGGAGAGAGTAGAGCTAGACAGGAAAGACGTAGGCAACGGCTGAACAATATGATATAGAACTTCTTAAGCGCTGCCTCGGCATATAGCGGTCAGGTAGAAATTATCCATCATCAACTAAAAAATTAGGCTAAGAGTATTATTATTATGTGTTTGTATTTTTTATCTTGTGATGAAGCTTCAGTTGTTGATGCTGAAGGAATTGCTGAAAGTCAAAAGGTAAGGTACGCATCTTCGTGTCTCCCGCTCATGTTTTTACCACCTTCGTCAGCTTCGTACCTTCCGCCGCTCCCTCTCCTTTCATGCCGTTACTACTCTAATTCATGCCCTTATCTGCACCAGGGTGGACTTTGGTAACGCTATCTTTGCTGGACTCTCACTTGCCAATATTTCCAAGCTTCAGTTTGTTCTCAATGCTGCTGCCCGTCTTATTGATGGCGTCCCCAGGTATGGCCATATAACTTCTTTATGCGGGACACTCTGCACTGGCGTCCCATTCAGCAGCGTATCCAGTTCAAGAGCCTAACGCTTATGCGTCATTGTTGGCTCTGCTCCATCATATCTTAGGGACTTCTGCATTTCGGTCTCCTTGGTTCCAGGCCGTATCACTCTCCGGTCGGCCTCCCTTGGAGTCCCGACTGTCCCTCGTATGCGCACTGCTACAGCGCAGTCTGGAAGCTTTGCCTATGTTGGACCTAATAGCTGGAATTGCCTTTCCCGAGAGCTGCGGCTTGATCTCCTCAGTTTGTCCCTTCCGCAGTTTCGCAAGCGCCTGAAGTCTGTATTATTTGCCAGTGGTCTCACTGGTTCAGGTCGGGAGCGCCTCTGATGAGCCTATTCATGAAGTGGCGCTTTATAAATGTCAGATTACAATTACAATTAACTAAACACAGCTTAGTAGCAATTCAAATATCACTTTGTAAGGCAAATACAGGTAAACATAGCTTAGTGCTCAGGCAAAACAAAATACAGTGGGGAGTAGGGTTCTCGGCTTCAGGTCAAGATCCAAGTGTCAGGCAGACAGTCAGACAGCTGTTTGGTGGATGGTGTTTGGAATTGAACCGGACTGTGAGGTAAGTGGAAGTATTGGTGCTTTAGAAATTTCGACTTTACGATTACAGTAGCTGTTGTAAATGTTTCATTCACTAGGTGGCAGCACAGTTTGAAAGCAACCCATTAGATCAAATTCTGGCAATTTTTAAATGAATCCTGTCCATGTATTGACCACTCCTTTAACATTGTTTCTTTGGATGGATGTCTGCCTGTCTTTGTGCATGTCTGCCTGCTTATCTCTGTGTATGGTGCACTAGACAGCTGGAACGTCTAAGCCGTTTTCAGGTGCAAAGGCCTTGTTGGCTATATTTCTAAATTGAATAAATTTTCCCTTTGCATTAACCGCCCATCTACAACGCCCAACGCAAGCCACGTGATGGGGACCAGCTTATTCACTGGCGCTCAGTCAAAACAAAATCGATAGGCAAAAAGGTTCGGTTCCAGGTCAAGATCCAAAAGTCAGGCAGCTACGGTGGTTGGTGTTTGGAATTGAACCGGAAAGTGAGATAAGAGGAAGAATTGTAACTGTACGATTAAAATTAAAATCACGATTAAAATTACGATTACAGTAGATGTTGTGTAAACAACAGTTGGAAATGTTTCATTGGCATTCGCTAGGTGGCAGAACAGTTTGAAAGAGACCCATTAGGTCAATTCTGTCAACCTTTGCACGAATCCGTTGCACGTATTGACCACTCCTTTACATTGTTTCTCTGCGTGGATATCTGCCTGTCTCTGGATGTCTGCCTGTTTGTCTGTTTAAGGGCGCATTAGGTAGCTGGAACGTATGCCGTGTGCAGATGCAAAGCCCTTGTTAGCTGTATATCTAAATTTACTAAGTTTTTCCTGTTTTAAGATTTTTATGTGCATCTGACGATGACAACTGACTAATGTCTCTGACTTTCTGTTCTAGCAATGGATGGATGGATCGCTCATAAGGATTCTATACAGATAGATTTAGACATGCATGCATACATACATACATGCATGCATGTATGTATGTATGTATGCATGCATGTAAAATTTGTATTTGGATGTATGTATGAATGTACATATATATGTATGTATATATGTATGTATGTATACATGTATGTATGTATATGTATGCATGTAGGTAGGTATGTATGTATGTAGGCCTACACCTTTTCCAGTGGCCTTGTTATAGTTACATTTGCGTCACATTTGCCGCTCCTTTACAATCTGTATGTCTGTGTCTCTGTGTTTGTTCGTCTGTCTGTCTTGCCTGGAGTTGGGTCGAATCGGATTAGGCAGCTGGCATGCAGGTGCGAATAAACTTGACACTATTTCTAAATTTAATACTTTTAAGTTCTCTGTTTGCATATAATTATTTATCATTTCCTGCCCATCCTACAGCTTTCAGATTTTGGCGCGAGTACGCCAAAACCAGCTGCGTTATGCACCTGCCTAAATTAATTTAGCCGCTCTGTCTCAGTTGGACGACCGCCGATCCCTTTTTAATTGAGGGGTAGTAAAAGCAGTGGGAGATATGCAAATGTAAATGTAAAACTTCGAAATATCTCAGCGCCACACGAAAGCCTCTTCAGAGAGACCAACTTCTGCAATGGCGCTACACGACCCACTGGGAGAAACGAAGTGAATGAGGAAGATGTGTATTTTATGGGAATAGTCTCAGCAGTAAAGTAAAGTAAAGTTTCCTGTATACCACAAGTGAGATGTAGGGGAGGCGCTCATTTCTTTTCTCTAGGCCAGAGCATCGCAAGACTTGCCATTTACTTTCCACCTAGGTGGCAGCACAGTTTTTGAAAAAGACCATTAGATCAAACCGGGCGCTGGTAACATGAATCTCATGGATGGATGGATGGATGGATGGATGGATGGATGGATGGGTGGGTGGGTGGGTGGGTGGATGGATGGATGGATGGATGGATGGATGGATAGCAAATGACAATATGCAGAGAACTAAAGCTACTCCTTCACAAATTGCATATCTGTTTGACTCTGTGCTTGTTCGTCTGTCTGTCTGTAGTTGGGTCGGATTAGGCAGGTGTATTGCATTTAGATGTCTGTCTGTCTGTCTGTCTGTCTGTCTGTCTGTCTGTCGTTGGGTCGGATTAAGGCAAGTGGTACGTGTGTTGTGTGAAGGTGCGAATAGACTTATTGGCGCCATTTATAAATTTAGTAGCTTAAGTTCTCTGCATATTGTCATTTGTTATCCATCCACCCATCCATCCATCCACCCACCCACCCACCCATCCATCCATCCACCCACCCACCCACCCATCCATCCATCCATCAATGGGAAAGGATAGGCATTTTCAGAGGGGCGCTACATTATAGCAGTCCACCATACACGGGTCTGGTCTGTGAGACAGCACAAGCAGACGTCTGGGCAGGAACAAAATGTTTGCAAAATGACACCTTCATTGTTAGAGTGAGTCAGCTGGCTTCACTCACTAGCAAAATAGTGGGTCTAGTACGGCCTGTACACAGAGGACATTAAATGGCGTGACGCCCAATAAAACGGGCAGCAGTGGTGAAGGATCTCACCCGATTAATTCATTGAAAAATGAGCAGGGTCTAGGCCATACGGTTGGTGTAGAAAACCATACATTTGCATTGACATTTAGGTGTCGTTTTCTTTCGGGCGTGGAATGAATCGTTATCCTATACTACGAGATTTTGCCCAACGAGAACTAAGTCGCAGGAACCAGCTTATTCACAGGCGCCCAGGCAAAACAAATTACGATGGGCAGGAAGAATAGGGCAAGAATTGGGGCTCTAGGAATTTCGTGTTACGATTACAGTAGCCGTTGTAAGTGTTTCATTCGCTAGGTGGCAGCACAGGTTTGAATAAGACCATCAGATCAAATCGCGCGCTGGTTACACGTGTTGGCCACTCCTTTACAATTTCTATGTCGGCATATCTGTTTGTCTCTGTGTTTGTTCGTCTATCTGTCTGTCTGGAGTTGGGTCGGATTAGGCAGGTGGCTTGCAGGTGCGAATATACTTGACACTATTTCTATTTAGTACTATACAGTTCTCTGCACATAATTATCTATCATTTCGAGCCCATCCTACAGCGCACCTGGTCTCAGAGTCCGCCAAAGCCAGCTGCTTTATGCACCTGCCTACATTCACCAGTTTTGCCGCCGTGTCTCAGTTGGATGACCGCCGATCTGTTTTTAATTGAGGGGGTAGTTTAAAGCAGTGGTTGATCTGCAAATATTAATCTAAACGTCCGAATTATCTCAGCGCCACATTAAAGCCTCGTCAGAGAAACCAACTTCTGCAATCGTAGAAGCGAAATGTATGAGGAAGAAGTGTATTCTATGGGATTGCCTTAGCAGTAAAGTAAAGTAAAGTTTCCTATATCTCACAAGTGAGATTTAGGGGAGAATCTCCTTCCTTTTCCTTAGGCCAGAGCATCGCAGGACTTGTCATTTACTTTTCACCTAGGTGGCAGCACAGTTTTGAAAGAAGACCACTAGATCAAATCGCGCGTTGGTAACATGAATCTCATACACGTGTTGACCACTCCTTCACAATCTGCATATCTGTCTGTCTGTCTATCTGTTTGTTTGTCTGTCTGTCTGTCTGTCTGTCTGTCTGTCTGTCTGTCTGTCTGTCATTGGTTCGGATGGTACGTGTGCTGTGTGGAGGTGCGAATAGACTTATTGGCGGCATTTCTAAATTTAGTAGCCTAAGTTCTCTGCATATTGTTATTTGCTGCCCATCCACCCATCCATCCATCCACCCATCCATCCATCCATGCCTGCGTAGGAAAGGAAGGGCATTTTCAGAGGGGCGCTACATTATAGCAGTCCACAATACACGGGTCTGGTCTGTGAGACAGCACAAGCAGACGTCTGGGCAGGAACGAATTGTTTGCAAAATGACACCTCTATTGTTAGAGTGAGTCAGCTGGCTTCCCTCACTAGCAAAATAGTGGGGCTAACACGGCCCGTACACAGGGGACCATCCCACAGCAAGTCTGTCTTAAGATTTTGATGAGCATCTAGGAATGACAACTGACTTATGCACCTGACTATTTACACGAGCTTTGTCGCTTGTTTCTGGCTGCCCATCCTTTCGTTTAACTATTTGTGCCGATTTGGTTTACATATGTATGTATGTGTGTGTGTATGTATGTATATATGTATGGATGTATGTATGTATGGATATATGCATGTATGTATATATGTATGTATGTATGTATGTTTGTATGTATTTTTCTATGTATGTACGCATGCATGTATGTATGTATATATGGATGTCTACACTTTACCGTGGCCTAGTTATGGTTGCGTGACATTTCCCAAAACCAGTGGAAGTGTAATGTACTGTAGTGTAAATCTGTGAAATAGCGCTGCTCGAAATCTGTGTAAGGAAGACCAGTTTATTTACTTTCCAAATAGAGTTGTCGAGCCAGAGCCCATGTTTAGTGAACGCATTCGCAATCGTAATCTCAAGATCTCTACAGCGCCCAACGAAAGCTAAGTCTCGGGAACAAGATAATTCACAGGCGCTCAGTCAAAACAACATCGAGAGGCAAGGTGGGTTCGGTCCCAGGTCAAGGTCCAAGAGTCTGCCAGGTAGGCAGGCCGTCGGACGACTAAGGTGGGTGGTGTTTGGAATCGGATCTGCAAGATATATAATGGAAAGAAGGGGAATAAGATAGGATCTGCGAAACAGAGTCTTCCCGAGCATGTCAAGTCGTCCCCTTCAAGTTTGAGTGGAATGCCTGCGGAGAGATTGCAAGGGGTGAAGTGATGGTGAGTTCGTAACATGGGTAAGTTAATTGTCGTAATTCTGGCGGGAGTTTATTCCTGAAGGGTGGAGCAGCTGAGGCTATGGAGCGATTTCTAAATTTTAAGGATGAGGTGACGGGAGGACGGAGAAGTGTTAGGGCAGAAGAGGAGCGGGTTGAACAGAGTGGTTGGATTGTAAATAACTGGCTAAGATAGGAGGGTTGGGAGGATTGAAGTGTGTTATAGGTAAGTGATAGGACTTCGTACTCTATTCGTTCAGGTATTTTAAGCCAGTGAAGTGATTTGAGGACAGAAGTAATGCTATGATATTTGGCAGGTTTGGTGGTAGCAATGAAATAATGTTCATGCGAAATTGCCCCACACAGCCTCCATCTTTTCTAAATAGATGTATAAATCAATAAATGTATGCGCGTGTAGGGTCTACTGCTTCCACTCTTAAAATCGAAATCAGTGAGGCAGGTAATGTCAGATTCGGTTCAGAGTTCAGACCCCAAGGTCACGTAGGTAGACAGACTAAGCACCTCATTGGAAAGACTGTACATAATATCATCTTGTACAGGTTCACAAATAACGTGTACGCAAAGCAAGTGCCATTGTTCTCGCGGGTCCCGTACAACTGTGACCCGACGTGGCAGCGCTGTTCAGTGAAGCGTGAGATTGGATCTGTTGCCTAATCGTTACCAGCCTTAAAGTTTACACAAAATGTTTGTTGGCCTTTTGACGGCTAAGTCTGTTTGAAGTGTAACTGAAAAGTGGTCGGAGATACCGTTTTAAATATTTCCAAATGGACGTTATGAAGAGGTATGAAAGTAATACATTATCAGTTAATGTGGTATGAGGGATAAACCCACCTCACTTTAGCTTACCTTACCTTATCTTACCTCACTTTGCTTTAGGTCGAAACTTAACACTTCTTTTTCAACTTGCGCACCTACCGTAGCCTGGCTTCAGGTTTCTCTGACCCTTAGGAATCTCACCTGGCTTTCCATCAGGATCATCCAACAATTTAAGATTTTTTAACTTTAATAATGCTTTAATAATAATAATAATAATAATAATAATAATAATAATAATAATAATAATAATAATAAGACAATTTATATAGCGCCGTAACACGACCGAGGTCGGAAAAAAGGTCGCTGTACATTCACCAGTGCATTCAGCCGTCGAAGGATAGGCTGGATAGGCGTGTTTTAAATGTGTCCAGTGAAGTGGACGACTTGACATGCTCGGGAAGACTTCCACGCCGCCGGTCCGGCAACTGCGAAGGAGAGTTCTCCAAATTTTGTTGCCGTTCTCTGGACGTGTAATTAGTTACTCGCAGGTGACCGTAGTTGATAAACCCACCGTATATCCGCTGGTCGAGTGCAGGAATCGAGTAGATAGTCCGGAGCACCGCCATTTAAGGCCTTGTATGCCATCAGACACAGCTTGTAAGTGTTCCGCTGAGGGACGCGCAACCAGTGAAGATTGTTCCGCAGCAGAGCAGTGACATGGTCGGATGGTATCTTGCCGTAAATGAGACGGGAGCAGAGTTTAGCAGATTGAATTCTTACCTTTTCTTACCATACTTTAGCTTCTCTTATCCTACCTTACCCCCTCACAATGTCTTAGATTACATTTCCTTACCTTACTTTACCTAATCTCTCCCTACCATAAATTATGTATGAAGGTAGATATGTATCTTAGCAATTATATAGCGCTTTTTTGAAACCTTATAGAGGCATTTACCTTATGTACAATGCATTACGTTACTTCGCCTTACCTACAGCCTTGCTTTGCCTAACAGTAAATTAAATTACAATTGTCTATTACTACTACTACTGCTGCTGCTGCTGTTACTACTACTATTATATTTCTGTATTTATCGAGCGCCTCTATATAATGCCAAGCATGAGTCGATGGTGCTGAGCAATCATGCATGAAGGACTTAATCAAGGTCCGTATACACAATTACCGTCTCACGGGAACCAATCGGCCACACAATTGTTAGCATCCGAAACTCTGTATTTTCTGTAAATGTGTTCAGTTTGAATCGCAATAGAGCGAGCGTCGCATTCATAGGTTACCTATCTTACTCTGGTTGTCTGCCTTACTCTGGTTGTCTTTCGTATTTTGGTTGCCTGTCTTAGGCTGGTTGCCTGTCTTAGGCTGGTTGCCTGTCTTACTCTGGTTGCCTGTCTTACATTGGTTGCCTGTCTTACTCTGGTTGCCTGTCTTACGCTGGTTACCTATCTTACTCTGGTTGTCTGCCTTACTCTTGTTGTCTTTCTTATTTTGTTTGCCTGTCTTCGGCTGGTTGCCTGTCTTACGCTGGTTGCCTGTCTTACGGTGGTTATCTGTCTTACTCTGGTTGCCTGTCTTACACTGGTTGTCTGTCTTACTCTGGTTGCCTGTCTTACATTGGTTGCCTGTCTTACATTGGTTGCCTGTCTTACTCTGGTTGCCTGTCCTACACTGGTTGCCTGTCGTACTCTGGTTGCCTGTCTTACGCTGGTTGTCTGTCTTACTCTGGTTGCCTGTCTTACACTGGTTGCATGTCTTACTGTAGTTGTCTTTCTTAAGCTGGTTGTCTGTCTTACGTTGATCACAGTTTTGCTGTGGCTGGCCCTAGATCTTGGTGACCTGTGGCATGAACTTCTCCCCCTTTCTCCGTCTCTCTCCGCAAGCGCTCGAAGACTTACTTGTTCCCCAGTGTTTCTGGGTCGTCGGGATGGGAGCGCCTCTGATGAGTATACCTTGAAGTGGCGCTTTTTAAATCTTTTATTATGATTACGATTGTGTTGGTTGCCTGTCTTACGCTGGTTGTCTGTTTCTGGCGTTGTAGGCAACCTGTCTGGCCTATACTTCCTGCCTCGCAGTGGATGGGGGCAGCGCCACCTTCGGGAATCTTAGATGTGCTCCATCTACCGGTGCCCTACATCATCTACACGCACATGGCAGAAATCTCGCAGAAATCACCTAGGAATGCGGCAGTCAAGTCCGGAATATCCAGTATCTGCTCTTAAGATGACGTAAGTAGGCGCAGGGAAAGTGACGGAAGGAAGAAGAGAAGGATGGACTAATGGATGGACGGATGGATAGACGAAGGGAGGGACAGATTCTCTTAAATAGCGTTTTATAAATGACCTCCAACCTTAAAAGTTGCTATGAATTAATTAGCTACATCTGCATTTTAAAAAGACTCTTTAAATATGACCACATACATCCCTCTCTCTAAAGGCGCTGTTTAAATGAAGTCATTTACAACTACCGTTCACAAAAGGCGCTGCATGAATATCCAGAGCCACTGATCTGTGTAAATATGTGACTAGACACTTAATATAGCGCCTTTTGTTTTCTCACTATGCTATCCTAAGTGGTGCTAAAGTTCATTAAGAAGAAGAAGTTCATCAGTTAGATGCTGAGTTACGTAGTCAGCCAGTCCCCCAAAAGCGCTATATAAATGTTCTGATACACTTCCTCGATCCATGACGCTCGAGAGACTTCGTAACGGTCCTAACTTGCATGGTTACCGATTGGTTAGAGCGCTCGGCTTGCAATATGAAGAGTTGGGTTCGAGCCTCCCCTAAGACGGATTCTGCGTAGAGATCTTGACCAAGTCCTCTACTCACAATTGCTCAACGCCGTCTATTGATGCTTAGTCATTAGGTAATGACGTTTAAGAAATGCAGAAATAATAAATAATAGCAACTCTAGAAGAGCGCTTTGTATACGAACAGAGACATCTGCATTCTTAAAAGGCTGTGTATGAATGAGTAGAATCAACCGTATCTCATCCATGCATGTATGTATCTAGACTCTTAATATAGCGTCATGTTTTCCTTACGAAAGCGTTGCTTTCATTAGCCTTAGATATGGCGTTTAAGTTCATTAAGAACGTTCATCAGTTTAACAACCAATGCCCTGATAACAAGGGAAGTGACAAATACTACCCGTGACTTATTGTACCTATGTCTATATGCATCAAAGCGGTTTATATAGCGCCTTTATAAGACCTCTTAAACGCACTGCATACATAGATGTATGACAGACTGATTTGAAATGGTTCAATTTAAGGTATTGTTTCTATTATATTGTATTGTATTGTATTGTGTATTGTGTTTACAGTTTGATGACATCGGTTACCGTCATCATTCGGATTGACAACAAAAGATTCCATCAGCCGATTATGGGTAAGCAAATGTCATAGAAGAATTTTTTTGTTTCACTGGAGCACAAAGCAGTCTGTCTGATGCGCTTATCTCCCCCTTTGCGTCCGGGTTTCGACTCTCTGCGCATCGTGTGAAATTTAGAAGCAACACAACAAGCCGTCACATTACGTTTCATGAAGTGATATTACCTTACCTTACCCTATCATCTTAGGCCTATGCCTTACCTTATCATACTTTAGCCTATGATATTTTACATTACCTTGTCTTACCCAATCTTACATTTCATAATTTATCTCACCATGCCTAAGCATAGCTTACCTCTCATTATATTGCATTACTTTGCCCTACCCTACCATACTATGTCGTTTTATACCTCATCGTACCATACCTTACATCGCATTGATTACCTTTCCTTACCATTGTTCAATCTCTCTTAGCTTCCCTTATCTTAACTTACCAGTCACAATGCCTTGCATTACATTTCCTTACCTTACTTTACCTAATCTCTCCATACCATACTTTATGTATGTATGTAGTCGTGTAGCTTACCGTAAAATACAGTACATTACCTTGCGCTACCTTACCTTACCTATAGTCTTGCCTTGCCTAACATTAAATTAAACCTCTCTGCCATTATTATCATCATAATCATCGTCGTCGTCGTCGCTAATATTATATTTCTGAAGGCCTATTTATTGAGCGCTACTATCTACTGTCAAGCATCAGTCGATGGTGCTGAGCAATTGTGCGTGAAGAACTTGCTCAAGGTCCGTAAAACACAGTAACCGTCTCAGGATAGGCCTATACGGTATTAATGGAATTTCCAAGGCTAATCACATGTGGGACGCGATGGTGTAGTGGTATGGTCGTTGCCTCGTAACCGGAAGGTCGTGGGTTCGAATCTGCCTTAAGTCACTGTGTACCGACCTTGGATAAGTTGCTCACCCGCAATAGTCTGTGAGGAAGGCAACGGGAAACCACCTCACTCATCTCATCCCCGGGTGGCATAAAGCCAATGGACCTGCCTTCGGGCAGAAAACTCCATCATCATCATCATCATCATCATCATCATCATCATCATCATCATCATCATCATCATCATCAGTCACATTTCTATACACACTGTATTTTGTAAGTTCCAATTTACCATGCTAAAATAATATGGAACCTAAAAATCGATAATCTATCTAATCCAATCCAATCCTATCCTATCTGATCACTTCTATAGTGCCGTTATCATAATGCACAAGACGTCAATCGATATTCGTTTTATTACATGCTTTAAAACATATATGAACTGTGTGCTTAATAATATTGCAGAGACATCGACAAGAGAACAATTGCTTCTTCAACGGAACCTTGACAGACGTTGGGGAAAATGAAGAACTAGAGGTAATCAACAGTTTGCTTTATCGTTTCTTCATCAGTGGCGGGTCTGGATAGAGAAGTGTAAAACAATATGGCTAACTTTCCATTAGAAGACTGTTGTTCCCTTGGATTTGCCCATAGGTGTCGGTGGTCTATCGCTTGGTGCAAAGGGTGTGTAACTCAACGATTGTTGATTCGGGCTTGCTGACTGTGTATATCGACCCTGGACGCTTGTCTCTGTTAGCAAGCAGTAGAATTTGGTACAGTCCTGCGATGCGCTGGTCCTCTGGCCAAGATCTTGGGATTCGTCCACTGAAGGATCAAGGGCCTAACATTAGATTACGTGTGCCTCCCTAAAGGATAAAGCAGTTTAATTTAATACTTTATCCTAACACCCAGGTATCACCAGAATATGAATGATTTAATGTGTAAGTTAGATTTTGGTGATTGATTAAATTTCTGAATTCTCATTACGAAAATTGCTTCTTAATCTATGAGGTCTATGAAGTAAAAGCTAAGTCCCAAGGCCATCGTATGCGCGTGTATACCGAGGCACGTGTGCTCGAACCATTTGCTCAGGGTCGCATACACCATGTATGCGGGGTTCGTTCGTCTCATAGTAAATATAGTCTGTCTATCGCAACATGACTTGTTTGTTTCTGTTAAAATCGACACTTCGACGGTGTGGATGACCTTGAGGGACGTAGATATATATATATATATATATATATATATATATATATATATGTATATATATATATATATATATATTATCTCTCTCTCTCTCTCTCTCTCTCTCTCTCTCCTCTCTCAAAGAAATCAGTTTTCCAGAAATTCCTATAAATGAATAAATTCGCACAAAATGGCCAGCGACGAAAGAATTATTAATGTATATGCGAAGCTGGATTGATAAATGTTCTGCTGCAATCTAGCGAATACATTAATGATTCTAGTTAAATTCCATGCGCCATATGGCAGCTGATTTTAGCAGTCCAACTTCTAATGTTTTATAGATTTTTTAATCGCTCGCCATTTTGTACGAAGGAATGACATTTTTAGGAAATTCCATTTGCACAGCCACACTAGAAATAGCTTACTGTTTTCTGGACCCTGTTACAAAAGATATTAATTCAAAAATTACTTCAAAATGACGATGGGCAATTGGTTTTCGCGTAGTTTTTGTGCCTTCATTCAGTGGATCCTTTTACGCATGTTAAATTGTATTCGATAAATGTCAGTAGATTTTTTAGAAATTGAGCATCTCGTTTGTAAAGTTATGGAAGACTCTGAATATCAGAAAATTAGATTTCCACCGCGAAACTGATAACAATTGATTTTTTATCTGTTAGGCCCCATCTCTTTGTCTCTATTTCTTCCTTTCTCTGCCTTATATGAGCTGTATGCTGAGGTTAGCATTACTCATAATTATGTCTTTGTACTGTTTGTCATTGAAAGAGGATCTATGAATGTGTAAAAATTTGCATTATGTTGATGTCTATCTAGATTGGTTTGCATCTGGAGAAGTCGGGTGATGATCTTCAGCTGGGGTTTCCATTTGTTGTGGCCACTCTTCCTCATCCTCTTCTCACAGGACAGTCGCCCGAACTCAGCTACGGTAAGCATAGATAGTTATTCCTCTCCAACTCATTATCATCATCATCATCTTTTTGTTGTTCTTCTAATTCTCGTTCTAGTTAATTCTTTTTCAATCCTTGTTCTTCTTCTGCTGCTTCTTCATGGGCATCAATGCAACTCTTTCTTTCTTTCTCTCTCTGTCTCTCTCTCTCTCTCTCTCTTTCTGTCTCGTCAGCATGATTCGTGGTATCTGGCGAATACATTAATGATTATAGTTAAATTGCATTCGCCAGATAGCAGCTTCTAATTTTTTATGAATTCTTTCATCGCTCGCCATTTTTGCGGGGAATATAGATTTTCCGGAAATTCCATTTGCGCCGCCACACTAGAAACAATTTTCTGGCCCCTGTGACAAAAAATATAGAAAAATTACTTCAAAATGACGGTGGGCGATTGGTTCTTGCCTTACTTCATTCAGTGGATCCTTTTACGCATGTTAAATTGTATTCGCTGAATGTCTGAAGATTTTTTAGAAATTCAGCGTGTTTGTAAAATTATGGAGGACTCTGAATATCAGGAATTTCGATTTCCACGGTGAAATGATTTCATTACTAGACTGCATATTGCTTGCATTGCTACTGATTTCATTCCTAGCCTGCGTGCTTGCTTGCATTGCTATTGATTTCATTGCTAGCCCGCATGTATGCTTGCATTGCTACTGATTTCATTGTTGGCCTGCGTGCTTGCTTGCATTGCAGCTGATTTCATTGCTAGCCTGGGTGCTTGCATTTCTTCTGATTTCATTGCTAGACTGCGTGCTTGCTTACATTGCTACTGGTTTCATTGCTAGCCTGTGCATGCTTGCTTGCATTGCTACTGATTTCACTGCTAGCCAGCGTGCTTCCTTGATTAGGATCTGCTACTGATTTCATTGCTAGCCTGGGCATGCTTGCTTGCATTGCTACTGATTTCATTGCTAGCCTGTGCATGCTTGCTTGCAATGCTACTGATTTTATTGCTAGGTTGTGCATGCTAGCTTGCATTGCTACTGATTTCACTGCTAGCCAGCGTACTTCCTTGCTTTTGATTTGCTACTGATTTCATTGCTAGGCTGTGCTTGCATTGCTACTGTAGAAATCTTGAAATTACGATTACGATTTCATTGCTATTGATTTCGTTGCTAGCCTGAATTAGAATTACTGTACTTCAATGAGACGGTGGCTGATCGTTTTGAACGTAGTATTTGAGCCAATCTGCGTGCTTACTTGCATTTGAGGAAGTAAAAAAAGGTTTTCGCGTAGTGTTTGAACGTAGTATTTGAGCCAGTCTCCTATGTGTGTGTGTCTCTCTCTCGCTCTGAAATCAACTTTCCTGAAATTTCGATACATAAATAAATTCGCACAAAATGGCGTGCGATGAAAGAATTATTAATATGTGTGCGCGAAGCTGGATTGATAAATGTTGTTCTGCCATCTAGCGAATACATTAATGCTTCTAGTTAAATTGCATTCGCCAGATGGCAGCTGATTTTAGCAGTCCCGCTTCTAATGTTTTATAAATATTTTCATCGCTCACCATTTTGTACGAAGGAATGAAATTTTCAGGAAATTCCATTTGCACGGCCACATTAGGAACAGTTTATTCGTTTTCGCGTAGTTTTTAAGCCGATGTGAAATTGTAATTGTAATTGTAATTGTAATCTGACATTTATAAAGCGCCACTTCAAGAATAAACTCATCAGAAGCGCTCCCGACCCGAACCAGTGAGACCACTGGCAAATAATACAGACTTCAGGCGCTTGCGAAACTGCGGAAGAGACAAATATCCTTCATTCAGTGGATCCTTTTGCGTATGTTAAATTGTATTCGCTAAATGTCAGTAATTTTTTTAGAAATTGAGGATCTCGTTTGTAAAATTATTTATGACTCTGAATATCAGGAAATATGATTTCCATTTGTCTGCCTTATTATGAGCTCTACATATGGTGAGGCAAACATTACTCATAACTATGTCTTTGTGCTGTTTGTCATTGAAAGGGGCTATATGAATGTGTAGTAACTTGCTTTATGTTGATGTCTATCTAGATTGGTTTGCGTCCGGAGAAGTCAGATGATGATCTTCAGTTGGAGTTTCCACTGCTCCTAGTGGCCACTGTTCCTCATCCTCTTCTCACAGGACAGTCGCCAGATCGCAGCTACGGTAAGCGTAGATTTTTTTCCTCCCCAACTCTTCTTCTTCCGGATCTTCTTCATAGACATCAATGCAGCTCTCTCTCTCTCCTCAGAAAATTCTCACAAAATGGCGAGTGGTGAAAGAATCATGATAAATGATCTTAATGATGCTAGTTAAATTTCATTCGCCAGATGGCATATGGTTTTTAGCAATCCAGCTTCTAGTTTTTTTGTGAATTCTTTCATCGCTCGCCATATTGTACGGAGGAATCAGATTTTCAGGAAATTCCATATGCGCCACCACACTCGAAACAATTTTCTGGCCCCTGTGACATATCATTCAGTGGATCCTTTTGCGCATGTTGAATTGTATTCGCTAAATGTCAGATTGGATATTTTTAGAAATTCATCGTGTTATTTCCACGACGAAATGTGTAATTGTTTGCGTTATGTTGATGTCTACCTAGATTGGTGCTCTTGTAAGGTATCGTTTAGTTAGTGCTTGCTCTCACCATCAGTCCAAGGGCCAGAGAGAGAGAGCGAGCGAGAGAGCGAGCGAGAGAGAGAGAGAGAGAGCGAGAGAGAGAGAGAGAGAATAAACTAAGTCCTTCATGGTCATCGACACCGTCGAGAGAGAGAGAGAGAAGGGAGAAAGAGAGCCGAAATAACAAGCGTGCTTGCTTGCATTGCTAGTGATTTAATTGCTAGCCTGTGTGCTTGCTTGCATTGCTACTGATTTCATTTCTAGCCTGCATGTTACTTGCACTGCTACCGATTTAATTGCTAGCCTGCATGTTGCTTGCATTTCATTGCTAGCCTGCATTCTTGCTTGCACTGCTATTGATTTCATTGCTAGCCTGCGTGTGTGCTTTCTCTCACCATCAGTCCAAGGGTCAGAGAGAGAGCGCGAGCCTAGTAGTCATTGGTTTGAAAGTGTCTATCTCTGTGTCTCTCTTTCTTGTGTATGTATGTATGCTTTGTGCTGTTTTTCGCATATGTGGGAGAGAGAGCGTGCTTGCTAGAATTGCTACTGATTTCATTGTTCCTTTCTTTTTTCCCTTTAAGAGAGCTGTTTGTCATATGTGTAATCGTTTGCGTTATGTTGATGTCTACCTAGATTGGTTTGGATATGGAGAAGAGTGACGATCTTCAGCTGGAGTGAGAGAGACCCGTGTCCACCTAGCAGGCAGGATAAAGCAGCATAAACTAAGTAAGTTCCAATGCCGGAGAGGCTCTCTCTCTCTCTCTCTCTCTCTCTCTCTCTCTCTGTCTAAGTCTTCTTCATCTCTCTCTCTCTCTGTCTAAGTCTTTAAAGCCATCGACTGCGACGCAGTCGATGACCTTGAAAGACTTAGTTTATTTCGGCTCGGCTCTCTCCCTCTCTTTCTCCCTCTCTTTCTCCCTCTCTTTCTCCCTCTCTTTCTCCCTCTCTTTCTCCCTCTCTTTCTCCCTCTCTTTCTCCCTCTCTTTCTCCCTCTCTTTCTCCCTCTCTTTCTCCCTCTCTTTCTCCCTCTCTTTCTCCCTCTCTTTCTCCCTCTCTTTCTCCCTCTCTTTCTCCCTCTCTTTCTCCCTCTCTTTCTCCCTCTCTTTCTCCCTCTCTTTCTCCCTCTCTTTCTCCCTCTCTTTCTCCCTCTCTTTCTCCCTCTCTTTCTCCCTCTCTTTCTCCCTCTCTTTCTCCCTCTCTTTCTCCCTCTCTTTCTCCCTCTCTTTCTCCCTCTCTTTCTCCCTCTCTTTCTCCCTCTCTTTCTCCCTCTCTTTCTCCCTCTCTTTCTCCCTCTCTTTCTCCCTGGAACTTAGAAGTTCCAAGGAGAAAGAGAGAGAGAGGGAGAAAGAGAGAGAGAGAAAGAAAGAGAGAGGGAGAGAGAGAGAGAGAGAAAGAAAGAGAGAGGGAGAGAGAGAGAGGGAGAGAGAGAGAGGGAGAGAGAGAGAGGGAGAAAGAGAGAGGGAGAAAGAGAGAGGGAGAAAGAGAGAGGGAGAAAGAGAGAGGGAGAAAGAGAGAGGGAGAAAGAGAGAGGGAGAAAGAGAGAGGGAGAAAGAGAGAGGGAGAAAGAGAGAGGGAGAAAGAGAGAGGGAGAAAGAGAGAGGGAGAAAGAGAGAGGGAGAAAGAGAGAGGGAGAAAGAGAGAGGGAGAAAGAGAGAGGGAGAAAGAGAGAGGGAGAAAGAGAGAGGGAGAAAGAGAGGGAGAAAGAGAGAGGGAGAAAGAGAGAGGGAGAAAGAGAGAAAGAGAGAAGGAGAAAGAGAGGGAGAGAGCCGAGCCGAAATAAACTAAGTCTTTCAAGGTCATCGACTGCGTCGCAGTCGATGGCTTTAAAGACTTAGACAGAGAGAGAGAGATGAAGAAGACTCAGAGAGAGAGAGAGAAAGCAGAGAGAGAGAGAGAGAGCCTCTTCGGCCGTTGGAACTTACTTAGTTTATGCTGCTTTATCCTGTTAGGCCCTTGATCCGTTCAGCTCACGAATGGCCAGCCATTGATTGCAGGGGTCGTTACACGCAGTCAGCACGCCCGAACCAGAAACCCATCAAAGAAGAAATTTATTTGAAGAAATATTCAAAACTAGACAAATTCAGCGGTTTCGTCGAATACAGCAGCTCTTCCTAAAAAATGAAGAATACAAACAAACAGTTACGTAACATGTAGTAGGTACATTTTAAGCACTGATTAATTTTAGCATATAGGACATCTTCTCTGATCAGCAAGCAATCAAGGAAAATACTTGTAGAAACTAGAATTAACCGAGACCGGAAAATAAAATAAAAAATGAGCGAGTGAATGAATAAATTATTGAAAACCATTTTGCAATGACTATTTTCGGCTTATTAGTCAAAATATACAGACGATAAGGTAATAATCAATTTATATAGCACCCCTTTGCTTTTATACGCTTCAGTTAAGCACACAAAAACACAAGCGAATATATACCTCCAACTACACTCATTTTATATACCACTCCTTTGCCTAAGATGCTTCAATTAAGCACACATAAGCGCACATAAACTCTAAATACACATAAGCAATCAATCGATTTATATAGCACCCCTCTGCCTTAGACTTAAATGATGCACACCTATATTCCAAATGATGCTTCAGTTAAGCACATACAGGCAAATATATACTATGTAAATACTCACTGGGCTTATCAATTTATAGAGCACCCATTGCCTTAGAATCTTCAACTAAGCACACAGAAACACACAAGCGCATATATACTCGAAATACACATACCCTTTACACAAGCTTGAAATTAACACTAGGCCTCTATATAATCGTTTTATATAGCACCACTTTGCCTTTATACACACAAGCACATATAAACTCTATGTATACACGAACAAGCGTTTTAATCAAGCTTTGGATTAGGACTGGGCCTCTATTAATCACCCCTTTGCCTTAGACTTAAATTATGCACACCTATACTCCAAACTGAACAAGCTTAAACATGCTTGAAATTAACACTGGGCTTATTGGATCAGCAATTTATATAGCACCCCTTTGCCTTAGACTCTTCAACTAATCACACAGAAAGACACAAGCACATATATACTCGAAATACACATACCCTTTACACAAGCTTGAAATTAACACTAGCCTCTATATAATCAATTTATATAGCACCCCTTTGCCTTTATACCTTTCAGTTAAGCACACACAAGCGCATATAAACTCTAAATACACATGAACAACCTTAAACAAGCTTTATTCAAGCTTTAAATTAACACTAAGCCTCTATTAATCGATTTATATAGCACCCCTTTTTCCTTAGACTTAAATTATGCACACCAATACTCCAAACTTATATGCTTCAGTTAAGCACACACAAGCACATATATACTCAGTAAATACACAAACAAGCTTAAACATGCTTGAAATTAACACTGGGCTTATCAATTTATATAGCAACCCATTGCCTTAGACTCTTCAACTAAGCACACAGAAACACACAAGCGCATATATACTCGAAATACAAATACCCTATACAAGTTTGAAATTAACATTAGGATTACAGTTTAACCAATTTATATAGCAGCCTTTGCCTTTATACGCTTCAGTTAAGCACACACAAGCATACAAGTGCATATATACTTTACCTACACACATCCTTCAAGCAAGCTTGAAATTAACACTAGACCTCTATACATAATCAATTTATATAGCACCACTTTGCCTTTATACGCTTCAGTTAAGCACACAAAAACACAAGCGCATATATACTCCAACTACACTCAGTTTATATAGCACCCCTTTGCCTAAGATGTTTCAATTACGCACACATAAGCGCATATAAACTCTAGATACACATGAACAACCTTAAACAAGCTTTAGTCAAGCTTTAAATTAACAATAAGCCTCTATTAATCAATTTATATAGCACCCCTTTGCCTTAGACTTAAATTATGCACACCTATATTCCAAACTTTAGCAAGCTTAAACATGCACTGGGCTTATCAGTTTATATAGCACCCCATTTCCTTAGAATCTTCAAGTATGCACACAGAAGCACACAAGCACATATATACTCGAAATACACATACCCTATAAACAAGTTTGAAATTAACACTAGGATTACAGTTTAATCAAATTATGTAGCACCCCTTTGCTTTAGACTCCAATTAAGCATGCACAAACACACAAGAGCATATATACTCTAAATACACACCCTTTATACACAAGCTTGAAATTAGCACTAGACCTCTATACACACTCAATTTTGTATAACACCCCCTTTGCCTTAGACGTTTCAATTAAGCACAAGCTCATATATAATCATTTATATAGGGGGAAATATTGTAAAATTATGAGTTCACTTACTACTGCTGTCTTTCTGGTGGGTCATGGGCCTCAGTCCAATGCGAGGAGGAGCTACTGCGACTCTTGTATGGTATCCATCTTCTCTCATCTGTTGGAAGGAATCAAGAAAATACTTTTAGAAAGTAGAATGGAAAATAAGAAGCTGTGAAGCAAGTAAAAATGGAAAGACATCGAAAATTGACTGAGTGAAGAAGTGAATGAAAAACCATTCTGCAACGACTATTTTTTGTTGCAGTTCAACCAGCCATTATTCTTCAGTTATTGTGTAGAATTGTAGAAACTGTTTGATGCAATTGATCAAGTTTTTATTCAACTGAATTATTGACCGAATCAACGAGGCACGGCTATAGCGCAGGTACTTTTATAATAGACGCTAGGTCTAGGTTTAGTAGATCTAGACGTGGGCTTTCCTGGTGTCCCGCTTCTGAGTAGATAACCTGATGATGCGCTAAATAATTAACCGCTCAATGTCAATGTTATTTACGTGACATTCAAGCGCCTGAAACCGTTTGTAAAAGTAGGCATAGACTCTTCAATTAAGCACACACAAGCGCATATATACTCAATTTATGTGGCAACCCTTTGCCTTAGACTCTCCAATTAATATTTTCAATAGTTTCGCGATATATCTCAGGCGGATAAACAATTTCACTGGATCTACACAACGTATATGTGCATGGCATACACTCTTCAGCTAAGCACACACACAAGTGCATATCCACTCTAAATATTTGATAATGAAATTAATTAATGCGTGAATAAACAATTTGCTTTCTTGGCCTTGCCGAAATAAACTAAGTGTGTCGATGTGTCGTCTATAAATATCTCCTCTCTATGCATGCTTAAATATATCTATATATATACATATATAAATTTATACTCTCTGTCTCATGTGTATCTCTGTGCATAAATAAATCTCTTATGTATATATATATATTTCCTTTAAAGTGACTATCTGTATTTATTTTTTATTTTTTTTGGCGCTTTCTCTGTATCTCCCCATATATTTATATATCTGTCTCTATATATATACTATAAATATTTCTCAATATCTCTGTCCCTATTTATTCCTCTCTCTCTCTCTCTCTCTCTCTCTATATATATATATATATATATATATATATATATATATATATATATATATCTTTCAACTCTCGGGGTTACCTTTATTTGTAACTGCAAAATTGTCCCATCTCTATATATATCTTTCTGCCTCTCGCTATCTTCCATATACATATTTTATTTGGTAACTTATATGGCGCTTCCATCAAGAGAACCCTGGGGAAATAAGAACGTCTTTAAACAATGAGCTGACTGAACTCCATCACCAACAGAGACCCTTGCACGAAACGGAGGTGGATTCTATGGGCCAACAACAGCAAAAGACCTCTGCTGCGCAAAGGAGGACTTGACATGAAGAACAAATAGATCCAGACGATCTAGAGAAGGTGAGGACGGGATGAGATACTGGAGTGTAGGGGCCGAATAAGATCACAAAGATATTTTGCAGCCTGGCCCATGTGAGCTTCAAGTACCAGAGACAATAGTTTAAATTGAATACGAGATAGGATATATATGGAACCATTGAAGTTGTTGAATCATGTAGTCGGAGATATGAGAGAAACGTGGAAGACGTGCTATCAACTTGGCACCAGAATTCAATACCTATTGAAGCGAAGACAGTATATATCGTTCTATATATATACATCTTTATATTTTTCTAGCACCCTACATTCTTTCTCTGTGTATCTATCTGTCTCTATATCTCTCTTCATATATATTTATTTATATATATATTGTATCTGTTTCTGACTATAAATACCTCCGTCTGATGTATGTATAAATATCTCTCGATATTTCTCTCTCTACTTATCTCGATATTTCTCTCTTTCTGAACATATTTCAACTGTCTGGTTACCTCTATTTGTAACTGCAAAATTGTCCTGTAGGTCCGTTTTCTTTTCGCCTTTAAAGTCGACGCATCGTTTCCTCTCACTCACATTGTTACTCTCGTTGAATTTTTACAGGAACTCTGAAAAGGACAGAAAAAAACGATGTCAGTCGACAGGTTTGCTGGAACGAATCACGTCATTCGAGATAACATCTAGGTCAACGTTGCCAACGTTCTTAGAGAACATTTCCTGTCTGTCTCAAGGCTCCTTTTCTGCTATTTGGTCATATATCACCCCGGCCGAGGCCGAAGAAAAGGGCACTGTAGGCCTACATATAAGCTCAAGCGACAATAGAAAATTAACTACAGTCATACGATCATTTAAATAAAACGTTTTAAGCCCTTTCTTAAAGGTATCCAAGGATGGAGCATTCTTCACATTGTCGGGAAGGTTATTCCACGCGATGGGCCCGGCAATCGAGAAAGAGCTTTCACCAAACCGCGTGGAAGACCTCCGGACCTGCACTAGGTTCCTCGACGAGGACCACAGCCGACATCTGTTCTCATTGTCTCCGACTTGAATTACAGTAAATACACACCTAATCCCGCTTGCTTTGATAATGCTGAATTAAAGAGCCTCTGAATTTCTGACTGCATACAGTCATTTGATGCGGCATTCAAACTTTGTTATCAATGTTTTCAAAATTTCCAAAAAGTTTAGCTTACAAGATTATACATGCATGCACCTGACGTATAAAAAATATATGCTTTTGTGCACATTTCTTAACATGGACCACCATGTGCATGTTTAAACAGAGAATTTAATATATATATATATATAATATATATACACATATTAAATTGATTGATGTGTCACCTTTACCTTTATGCTTCTGAGGGATTCATATACAGGAATTTTTATGACTTATTTTTCATTCTATGATGCTGAAGGGTTTCCACAGATGCATGTGCACAAGTTTATTACCTTCATTATTTACCGTTTACATGGCTATGTGAAAATGGCAACAAGTAATGGCTACAACATACATACGTAATGGTAACAAAACGGTATGCCTTTGCTTTGGAGCATTAATGAAAAGTTTTTAAGAAGCGACGCTGTCTAAGAATAACGTTCGAATACATTACATAGCATTAATGCATAGCATTAGCTTTGAAACTGCAAAAGAATTCGTGTATTCTCTAATATAAAGTAAACCTCGATGCTTTACACTACGTCTGTTCTTCCATTAACTCCATTATTACCCTTGTCAAAAAGTAAACGTACCTCTGTTCGTCCGTTTACTTTGAGGTACATTCCGAAAACGACTTTTTGAAAAAATTCTTGGTTTGTTGAGTTCGCCGTTTCATTGTTAACAGATTTTACTAGAAAACACCGCCACCGCCCCTTCTACCACACCTCTACCCTTTGCCGTATGAAGCGCCACCTATACACGATGAACTATATAAAGACAACGGATCTAGTAGACTTCCTCTCCCACTCAAGACTCACTCGGTGGCCATCCTGCCTATCAACGCACACCCTTATTACCCTTGTAGAAAACTCTGCCACCGCCCGTTCTACCGTATACCTCCACCCGCTGTCTTCTACACTTCTTTCTGTCCTTCGTCTAAATGTGTACAAAGTTTCCATATACAAAGCACGACCTATACGTGACGGACCAGTGGCCTAGAGTATAAATATGTCTATGCAAAGACAACGGATCTAGTAGACTTCCTCGCCCACTTGAGAATCACTCGAAGCCCATCCTACCTATCAATGCATCATCATCATCATCATCGTCCGTGGGCTCAGTGCCCGTTGGTGTCAATCTCATGTTTCACCATCCATCTCCATTTGTCTCTTTCCAGTGCCATTCTGCTCAGCTCGTGTATGTCCATTTCGCACCAGACTGTGATGTCATCTAGCCACTCCCTGCACGGTCTTCCTCTAACCTCGGTTCCGTCCATGATCCCGAAAATGGCTTGCTTGATGAGTCTGTCATCTCCCATTCTGCATACATGTCCGAAGAAATTCAGTTTTGTGAATTCATGCGATTGATTTCTGTCGTGTTTTGCTTTTACGGCCGGTAGTATCTGCACCCTACCGACCAACCTTCCTCCTTTCTCCAGGCTTGGGACTGGCACGATGGGGAGGTCCCCCATCGTGGCGGAGTTTGACTATCAATGCATACATCCACACATACAACGACACGAATATACATCCATCTCTTACGCGCATACAGACCACAACTGCACGCACACACCGCCACACCTAAGTCTCTCACAGGCCAAGACGACACGCACATACCGCCAGATCGAAGCCTCCCTGAGATGTGGCGGTGCGCGCGTGCTGTTGTGTCAGCCTCGTACAGACCATAACGACACGCACACACCGCCACATCCCAACCTCAAACAGGCCACAACGACACGCACATACCGCCAGACCTAAGCCTCCCTGTGATGTGGCGGTGCGTGCGTACCGTTGTATCAGCCGCGTACAGACCACAACGACACTCACACACCGTCACATCTTAACTTCAAACAGGCCACAACGACACGCACATACCGCCATACTGAAGCCTCCATGTGATGTGGCGGTGCGTGCGTACCGTTGTATCAGCCGCGTACAGACCACAACGACACTTACACACCGTCACATCTTAACTTCAAACAGCCCACAACGACACGCACATACCGCCATACTGAAGCCTCCATGTGATGTGGCGGTGCGTGCGTACCGTTGTATCAGCCGCGTACAGACCACAACGACACGCACACACCGCCACATCCCAACCTCAAACAAGCAACAACGACACGCACACACCGCCAGACCGAAGCCTCCCTGTGATATGGCGGTGCGCGCGTGCCGTTGTGTCAGCCTCGCACATACCACAACGATTCGACAGATTACAACCACTCTCGCTTATTGTTATTAATATTTCTGCATTTATTCGGCGCCACTATCTGGTGATTTAGCATCAATCGATGGCGCTGAGCAATTGTGATCTCTGGTGTGTATGCAAGTGCGTGTACTGCTTCTAACGCTTTTTCTCATGTTCCTTTCGGTGTTATATGTATAAGTGTAGGAGGTAATAATGGTGCGAAGGCGTCGTTAGATAAACTAATGACAGCAACACGAACATGCAAACAACTCTTCAGACAGACAGACATACATAATCACCCATATGAACAGATGCTTATGTGTATGTATGCCTATATGTTGGTGTGTATCTAAGCGTAAGTAAGGAAGCTAGTAAGTAAGTAAGTAGACAAGCGAGAAAGTAAGCAATTATGCAAGAAAACGATATATATAATATTATATACAACTATATATATATATATTCTCCGTTGTGTGCATGCTTAAGTAGGTATGCACTCACGTATGCGTTTATGTGTTTAAGTAAGTTAGCAAGTAAGTATGTGAATACTTATGCAGCACCTCTAGGAACCTATCCCAGCTACTAAAATATTGTAAACTCCACTTACCAGCACTACAATTTGTCTTTAAAACTAAACATTTCGTGTCGAGTGCTTTCCACGCAAGAAATGAAGCTACGGAGGGACAATACGCCACTGTGAAAAAGTGGGGTGGTATTATTGTGTGATTATTATTGCATTTTTGTTATCATCGTATTGTACTGTATTATTATTACTATTGCTGTTTTTGCCACAAAAACAAGAATTTGTAAAAAAATTAAAAGGTTAACAACAACAATAATAATATTAATACAACACAATAGACCAAGGGAGGTACCTAGCAAGCGAGACGCTTCCTTTCGTTACCCTCCAAAGCACAAATCCCAAAGTCATAGGACAATGCAAAACTTCTGGCTTACTTTGGACGACCATTCTATGCAGTTTCACAATTACTTTTTTTATTGTGGCTCCCTACCAGAGGCATTCTCTCCACTAATTCCGACCGTAAATCGTGCCTTGCATAGGCCTCTTACTAATTCATACATACAGCACAGTAAGTTATAGGTGAAAGCTAAGTCACGGGAGCCCAGCTTATTCACAGGCGCTCAGTCAAAACAAATTCGATAGTCAGGAAGGGTCAGAATCGATTTAAGTTTGAGTAAGTCACGGAAATTGAACAGCAAGACGTTAACTGCAGGAATAGCGCAACAAAATTACATAGATGCAACAACAGTGGTCTACGGTAACAATTTCAGTAATTGTAACGTCTTCATTTCTTCTATATAACATGCACTGCAGTCTGCACTACAGTTTCAAAATCGTTTAGCCTCTTCATGTAATAGTTATATCGCGCATATCACGGACGTAACAAGTACAACGTGTAGGTTATCACGCAACTGATGAAAAACCTCAGACGCATAACGTATTATGCTAATTACTCAGTTGCTAGTTTAATTATTTTTGTATATTTTTACTAAAAATATTATCTATTACCCTAACGAGTGATGCACTCAAGGGCCATGTAAAATCATCCAAGAGATAAGACAATAAATTATTACTATGGTTATTCGACTTACTGTAAAATCTATTCGCCTTTCACGGTTATTTCAGCTTACTATTACTGAATTTTGAAATATAACCATTCAACCAAGACTAAGATTCCTGTCAATCGCTTAATTACACAAGCTACTAATTACAAACGTATTCCTAATTGTAAATATAATCAAAACCAACTGAGATACCTGTTCCGCAACAAATTAATTACAATCGTAACTACAATGGATGGTTTAATAACATCTATATTAATCTAATCTAATCTAAAGACTTTTACAGCGCCGTAATCGTATTGCCCAAGGCAGCAGTCGATGGTTTTTTACTTCAACCAAAATCGCAATCCAAAATCATTATCCAATTGAGAAGGGTCTAATCAAACTGTAACATCAATTAACAATTTTTCTATACAAATTGAATTGCATGAACCACGTGAAAGTAATAAACTACATGCACCGTATAAATACACTTCCAAGCATCACATCTGAGCTAAATCCTGTGTGGAGTATTATCCAATTAGCCTGCACAGACATACCATATATACAGATCACATACATATACCAAAATCAAATATATATCTACCTTATGACCCATATTCATCTATATCCACATGTGGGTTAAACATTATATACATATATTATTTGCAAAAATAGTGGCGTGGCAATTATTTTTCGACCAGCATGTAACACCAACAAGGACCACAGCATCCTCAGCCGCAAGAGCGAATGTTATTTTATATGTAACTTTGCGTGTAACCGTGTAATACATTACGATCTAATGACAGCGTATTGAGACGCCATCGAACAAGGTCCCTGGTCGCCGGTACTTTGGTAATTCCGCCATAAATAGAGACTAATGACCGGAAGACGAGCAGACGGACAAACACCGATGGTCGTTTAATGACAGGGAATTCGCGATGGACGTAGAACCCTAAGCGTGGCCTACTAGTAACTATGCTAACATTTGCTTAGAGAGTTACTGGCCTCCGAGGCCGTTGAAAGGCTCGTAAAAGTATCTTCATACATACATACATACATACGCACATACATACATACAGATATACATTCATACATACATACATGCACACATACATACATACACACATGTAAACATACATACACACATACATACATACATACATACATACATACATACATACATACACACATATATACATACATACTTACATACATACATACATGCATACACACATACATACATGCATACATACTTACACACATACGTACGATTGTACATACATGCATACATACTTACCTACATTCATACATACATACACACAAATATACCTCGCCATACCTTACCTATCTTCTGCACCCCTGAATTGCTAATTCTGTAAGAGGCGCTATACAAATCAAGAAATATAATACAATAAATAACTTTACCCTATTGTATGTATGTATGTATGTAAGTATATGTGTGTATGCATGTATATGTGTGTATGTATGTATGTAAGTATATATGTGTGTATGCATGGATGTGTGTGTATGTATGTATGTTTGTATGTATGTATGTATGTATGTATCAATATACTTTTAAGAGCCTTTCAACGGCCTCTGAAGCCAGTAACTAACCAAGCAAATAGATACCATTTCTTTAGCTTAGCTTACCTTACCTTAACTTTACTTTACCCATAAGACCAAACTAAATGAACCTTAGAAAGAGCAGACAGTTGACAACCCCTAAGGGAACTAGAGCTTCCTGCCCGTGTGACCGACAGACCTGAGTGTTGAGGTGATATCCGCTTGTGACGTTGGGATAGATAGCGACTGCAGCAATCGCTTCCAGCTCGCACTGCATCTTGTCGCTGAAGATGGGCTTCGTCTGGTCGTCATTCAGCAGGACACAACACGACGCCGGTACGAACGGACCATTGGCGAAGTCCGTGTGGTTGAACCAGGAACTGTCGCGATAGTCATATGGGCACTTGACAGTTCTGCTAAAGCCAGGCAACAAAAGACACACATATGCAATGTTAGAAATACAGGTACACAAGATAACAAGACAGGTAAAGTAAGCGACAAAATACAGGCAAACTACTATCAATTTAATTCCGCTAGTTAACGCGCCTACGGTTGCGTTCTATTGCGATGCATTTTATGCACCAGAAGGCACTGTCGATCAATCATCTGGCTACCTGTCCATCATCCACCTGCAAGCAGGTATTCACCTTGACCTAATCAGAATTCGTGGCATGTCTGATTTTATAACAGAGAAGGAACCGAAATTAAAGCGTTGTGCTGAGAGCGTCAGTGTGGATGATTAGCCGCATCCTGTCTATCAGGCACCTGCGCCTATCAACCACCTTCCTATCAACCACCTGTCTATCAACTACCTGTCGATCAACCACATGCCTACCTATCTATCAACAACCTGCAAGCACGCATTCAACTTGACCTGTCTGTTTAGTATGACCTGTTACCTGTCACTGAAACTGACCAAACAACCTATCTCTTCCGGAATTAATAGCAATAATCGTCAGTGAGTAAGTTGGTCTCCGTGATGATGATGATGATGACGAGGATGAGCGGACATGCGCAATAGAGCCCAGAAGAAAAGCAGGCAAGCAAGCAGGAAGAGTCCTAGCCCAGAAGAAAAGCAGGCAAGCAAGCAAATCGCAGGCAGGAAGAGTCTTAGCCCAGAAGAAAAGCAGGCAAGCAAGCAAAGCGCAAGCAGGAAGATTCCTATCATCATCATCAGTCACAATGGGTTCAGCGCCCGTAGGTGCTTGATGCGCGCTTCACTATCTTCATCCAATTGTCTCTATCCTGTGCCAGGTGGCTTAGTTGTTGTAAGGAGCTATTACTGCACCAAGAGATGATGTCGTCTACCCACTCTCTGTTAGGGCGTCCTCTTCTGTTCTTCCCTTCCATCCTGCCAAACACTATCGTCTTGAGTATTCTGTAGTTATCCATTCGACATATATGCCCAAATAATTGCAATTTTCTACGGATTAGTTTTTGGAATAAAGTTGTTCTTGGGCCAATTTGCTTGTATAGCTCCTCATTCGTCATCTTTCTTCGCCAACCGATTCTCAGTACCTTCCGATAGCATGTTCTTTCAAATGCCATTACTCTTCTTTCAAGTTCTTTGGTTATTACCCACGTCTCGCATGCATACATGGCCCCACTGAACACGCAAGTATCTAGCACCGCCAACTTGGTCTTCAGCATTATCTCTTTGCTTTTCCAGATCTTGTTTAAGGTAGCGAGAGCCGCTTTGGCCTTGGCAAATCTTAGTTACTTCTCTCTTGCAACTCAGGTCGTGCGTGAATGTACTTCCCAGATTCCCAGATATACGAACTCTTTGACATTTTCGATTCCTTCGCCATCGATTATTATCTGCCGGTCGATTGTGTCGCTGCCAAACACCATCGTTTTTGTCTTTGCCGTGTTTACAACCAAGCCGCATGGCTTACTATCTAATACCAATCTCGTTAATGTTCTTTCTAGCTTCCTGCTACTCCCTTCAATTATATCTATATCATCGGCAAACCTCAGGTTGTTTATTGCTAGACCCTGCACTAAGATTCCTCCGCCGTCCTCTTTGACGCCATCCATGGCTCTTTCTAAAACTGTAATAAACACTTCAGGTGATATCGGATCCCCTTGTCTTGTTCCTTTATCAGTCTTGAACCAGTCTCCTCGCACATTCTGCAGTCGAACTGCTGCTACCCCGCACTCGTTTATGTTTTCCAGTACTTTTATCAGCTTTTCACACACCCCATACGACCTCAAAACTGCCCAAGTTACTTTTTGATCGATGCTATCGAATGCCTTCTGAAAGTCCACAAAGCAGTTGTAGATTTTTTCCCCTTTTCTCCTTGCTTTTTCCGCTATCAGTCTCAAGGACAGGATCTGCTGAACTGTGCTCCTGCCCTTTCGAAATCCTGCCTGTTCGTCTGCCAGATGTTCTTCCATCTGAGCCTGCAATCTTTTGGTTAGAATCATCATTAGAATTTTTCTCACATGGCTAATCAGAGCTATGGTCCGATAATTCTTACAGTCTTGAGTACTTCCCTTCTTGTGTATAGTTATCAAAAGTGACTTCTTCCATATTTCCGGCACTGCACCCGTTTGCCATGCCTTATTGCACATGTGATGTAGTAGCTTCAGTAGCTTTGCTCCCCCGTATTTGAGCATCTCGCCAGTGACCCCGTCTATCCCCGGGCTTTTGTTCTTCTTCAGGCGTTTTACCGCCCATTCCACTTCCTCCAAGAGAATGCCATCATCTGGCTCGTCTGTTTGCTGTGGTGGAGTAATCTCATTCAGTGACTCAATTAGCTTTTTTGAAGCCGTTACATCCCGTTGCTCCTGATATAGACTGCTACAGTATCTTGTCCATCTCTCGAGTATCTCTTTCTTCTCGGTAAGCACCTTATGGTTTTCATCTTTGACTGTAATTTGTCTGGGGTGCCACGTTCTGTTGATGTTTCGTAGTAGCTTGAATACTTCTCGAGTCTTGTGTTCTCCATAATATTTCTCGACTTCCTTGCAAGTATCTTCCAGCCATCTGCTTTTGTCTGCTCTCGATGCTTTCCTCACTTCATTACACTTGGTCCTGTATTGCTCTCCTGATTGTGTAGATTGGTATCTGTTTAGCTTCAGCAGTCGTTTCTCCTTCACCAACTTCATGGTTTCCGCCGATATCCACTTTTTTTGATGACTTCCTCTTCTGGAATTGTTTGTTTAGCTGCTTCGCACAACAGTTCTGCCAACTGTTCTGCTTCCATATCCTCAGAAACGTCAAGTAACCCTTCTACATATGCGGTATATCCAGATTTCACTTCATCCCTCTCCAGCTGAGTAAGGTCTCTTCTCCTCTCGTAAGGTGCCCTTCTGTTTCTTTTCAGTTTTAGCTTAATGTTTGCCATGACCAGGCTATGATCGGAATCTATATCAGCTCCTTGGAAGGTGCGACATAGTTGGACCGATGTCGCCCACCTTTTGTCTATCAGTATCAGGTCAATCATATTCATCGTTTTTCCGTCTGCTGATGCCCAAGTCCATTTCCTACAGCTTTTCTGCTGGAATTTGGAGTTACAGATAGACAAGTTGTGTTGCTGTGCAAACTCCAAGAGATGTTCGCCTCTTTCATTTCTTTCTCCATATCCGAATTTGCCCATGATTGTCTCCCATCCCTTTTCATCTGACCCGATTTTCGCGTTCCAATCTCCCATTAGTATTGTTATGTCTTTTCGTCGTACTTCGTCCAGTGTTTTATCTAGTTCTTCATAGAACTGTTCTAGTTCTTCCTCAGAGCTGTCCGTTGTGGGCGCATACGCTTGTATCACTGTGATGTTGAACGGTCTTGCTGAAAATCTGGCAGCCATCATTCTCGGGTTAATTGGGTTGTATCCAAGCAGTGATCTTTTGGCTTTGCGGCTTATCAGGAACCCAACTCCCGCTTCATGTCTGGTTTCATGTCCTGACCAGATGACTTCACCTTCTCCAATTTCACCCGATTTGGTCCATCTCATCTCGCTAAGCCCCAAGATGTCCCAGTGATGGTAGCTCATCTCCTCCCTCAGCAGTTCTAGCTTCCCAGCTACGTTGAGTGTTCGCACGTTCCACGTTCCTACCGTCAGGATATCTCCAGTAAGCTTCATCTTTCTATCTTCACTGATTCCGGTAGCCGATTTTTCGATCCAACCCCGGTTTCTCGGTTGGGGACGCGGACCTTGATCACCCGGGCGACGTCCGAGCCGGTATCCCTGTTGATGTGTTGCGCTCATCAAGTTTCATTCGTGTTTCTTTTTTACTGCCAGAGTATCGACACACATCTGGCAAACCCTCCTCCTTTCACCGGGCTTGGGACCGGCACCTCCATATGCTGGATTGCATATCTCGGTGGCGGAGTTATTTAGAGTCCTAGCCCAGAAGAAAAGCAGGCAAGCAAGCAAATCGCAGGCAGGAAGAGTCTTAGCCCAGAAGAAAAGCAGGCAAGCAAGCAAAGCGCAAGCAGGAAGAGTCTTAGCCCAGAAGAAAAGCAGGCAAGCAAACAAATCGCAAGCAGGAAGAGTCTTAGCCCAGAAGAAAAGCAGGCAAGCAAGCAAAGCGCAAGCAGGAAGAGTCTTAGCCCAGAAGAAAAGCAAGCAAGCAAGCAAAGCGCAAGCAGGAAGAGTCCTAGCCCAGAAGAAAAGCAGGCAAGCAAGCGAAGCGCAAGCAAGAAGAGTCTTAGCCCAGAAGAAAAGCAGGCAAGCAAACAAATCGCAAGCAGGAAGAGTCCTAGCCCAGAAGAAAAGCAGGCAAGCAAGTAGGAAGAGTCTTAGCCCAGAAGAAAAGCAGGCAAGCAAGCAAAGCGCAGGCAGGAAGAGTCCTAGCCCAGAAGAAAAGCAGGCAAGCAAGCAGGAAGAGTCTTAGCCCAGAAGAAAAGCAGGCAAGCAAGCAAAGCGCAAGCAGGAAGAGTCTTAGCCCAGAAGAAAAGCAGGCAAGCAAGCAAAGCGCAAGCAGGAAGAGTCTTAGCCCAGAAGAAAAGCAAGCAAGCAAGCAAAGCGCAAGCAGGAAGAGTCTTAGCCCAGAAGAAAAGCAGGCAAGCAAACAAATCGCAAGCAGGAAGAGTCTTAGCCCAGAAGAAAAGCAGGCAAGCAAGCGAAGCGCAAGCAAGAAGAGTCTTAGCCCAGAAGAAAAGCAGGCAAGCAAACAAATCGCAAGCAGGAAGAGTCCTAGCCCAGAAGAAAAGCAGGCAAGCAAGCAGGAAGAAGCCCAGAAGAAAAGCAGGCAAGCAGGCAGGAAGAGTCCTAGCCCAGAAGAAAAGCAGGCAAGCAAGCAGGAAGAGTCCTAGCCCAGAAGAAAAGCAGGCAAGCAAGCAAAGCGCAAGCAGGAAGAGTCCTAGCCCAGAAGAAAAGCAGGCAAGCAAGAAAATCGCAAGCAGGAAGAGTCTTAGCCCAGAAGAAAAGCAGGCAAGCAAGCAAAGCGCAGGCAGGAAGAGTCTTAGCCCAGAAGAAAAGCAGGCAAGCAAGCAGGAAGAGTCTTAGCCCAGAAGAAAAGCAGGCAAGTAAGCAAAGCGCAAGCAGGAAGAGTCTTAGCCCAGAAGAAAAGCAGGAAAGCAAACAAATCGCAAGCAGGAAGAGTCTTAGCCCAGAAGAAAAGCAGGCAGGCAAGCAAAGCGCAAGCAGGAAGAGTCTTAGCCCAGAAGAAAAGCAGGCAAGCAAGCAAAGCGCAAGCAGGAAGAGTCCTAGCCCAGAAGAAAAGCAGGCAAGCAAGCGAAGCGCAAGCAAGAAGAGTCTTAGCCCAGAAGAAAAGCAGGCAAGCAAACAAATCGCAAGCAGGAAGAGTCCTAGCCCAGAAGAAAAGCAGGCAAGCAAGCAGGAAGAGTCTTAGCCCAGAAGAAAAGCAGGCAAGCAGGCAGGAAGAGTCCTAGCCCAGAAGAAAAGCAGGCAAGCAAGCAGGAAGAGTCCTAGCCCAGAAGAAAAGCAGGCAGGCAAGCAAAGCGCAAGCAGGAAGAGTCTTAGCCCAGAAGAAAAGCAAGCAAGCAAGCAAAGCGCAAGCAGGAAGAGTCTTAGCCCAGAAGAAAAGCAGGAAAGCAAACAAATCGCAAGCAGGAAGAGTCTTAGCCCAGAAGAAAAGCAGGCAGGCAAGCAAAGCGCAAGCAGGAAGAGTCTTAGCCCAGAAGAAAAGCAGGCAAGCAAGCAAAGCGCAAGCAGGAAGAGTCCTAGCCCAGAAGAAAAGCAGGCAAGCAAGCGAAGCGCAAGCAAGAAGAGTCTTAGCCCAGAAGAAAAGCAGGCAAGCAAACAAATCGCAAGCAGGAAGAGTCCTAGCCCAGAAGAAAAGCAGGCAAGCAAGCAGGAAGAGTCTTAGCCCAGAAGAAAAGCAGGCAAGCAGGCAGGAAGAGTCCTAGCCCAGAAGAAAAGCAGGCAAGCAAGCAGGAAGAGTCCTAGCCCAGAAGAAAAGCAGGCAGGCAAGCAAATCGCAAGCAGGAAGAGTCCTAGCCCAGAAGAAAAGCAGGCAAGCAAGAAAATCGCAAGCAGGAAGAGTCCTAGGCCAGAAGAAAAGCAGACAAGCAAGCCAATCGCAAGCCTATTTAGGCCTTCCTACGCCTAAAGGCCTATTTAGGCCTTCCTAGGCCAAAAGGCCTAAAACATTCTAGGCCTAAAGGTCTACTTAGGCCTACCTAGGCCTACAGACCTGTTTAAACCTAAAGATCTCAATTTCCTAGGCCTAACAGAATTTGTTGGGTTTCATAATAAAAGGTAAAGCTGTAGAAAGACAAAGAAAGGTACAGATGTAAAGAAAGGTAGCTGTAGAAAGAAAAGTAAAAAAGGAGAAAGGCGAGAGAAGAGGGACGAAAGAAATAGACCTAAGCAGACACATAAAAATTGGCAAAAAAAGAAAGTGTTCAATGTCCCATTATTTACAGCTGAAGGTCACGAACGACCCTTTAACTCTTTCACTGCTCTTCCCTGAACACTTCTTTAATGCATTTCCTTTACTCTTTCTAGACAGAAAAAACGCTAGAAGACAGCGAGTTGATTAATTAATACTGAGCTAAAATTAGTCATTAGGTTTGTTGCTCTAGAGGGCCGATTAGCAGTAATAGTATTATTTCTACATTTATTAAGCACCATTATCTAATGACTAAGCATCAATCGATGGCGCTAGGCAATTGTGAGCGAAGGACTTGTTAACTGAGGTTCCTACACAGGAACCGTCTCAGGTGAGGCTCCAACCCGTAGTCTTGAGGTTACAAGCCGAGTTCTTTAACCAATAGACTACCGTGACCCACTGTAGTAGTGGTGGCGGTAGCGATAGTTGTGGTTCTAGCAGCCCACTTTTCTCATCCATTCCCAGTCCTCCTGGATGGGGTGGACTCGAACCTCGTTAACCGAGAAACGTAGTCCGATCTGGCGTGCTTCCCCATTGTTGATCATTCAATCGCTTCCTCCAAGTGCTTCTTGGCCAGTTCTTCCAAATACAGTCGACGACATTAGTTAGGATCAGTGTCGCGTTTGATGCATGTCCTTTAAGGCATTCCACTTGCCCGTCACGCTGAAAGAAAACAAACGACGAGATATAATAGAGCCCCACATCAGTCAGGTACAAAACTATGGGAGTTTCTCCTCACGAAAGGAACCAGTTTCCGTGGTTAGGCTACTTAACTTTCGTATTTATTTGCACTTGTAGAAGACAAAGGAACGGAGACAGATACAGAGAAATAAGCAGACAGGAAAGCTACATAAAAGCGACGAGTGAACTATGATAGCCACCGTGGGTAAGATGCAATAACTTGAAGTCTAATTCCTGGTCTCGTTAACAGATGGCAGCACTGACCTCTTCGTCCCGGAAAACAGACCTCGACACCACTTCATTAGCGCAGTCGAGTGTCACTTCCTTCTTGAAATGAAACCCCTGTTCAACATCATAACAACACAACGAATTCATGTTACAATGGCTGCTTTAAATGCCAACCACAACAACTTGTATAGGCCTATATGTTTGTATCTGTCCATTTATATAGGACCTTTCAAAACCCTATCAAAAGCCACTGAATCTAACGTATCTAGAAGGCGAAATTTACTAGTTCATCCTTATTCAGTAAGCATCAGAAACTTCTATGCAAGTGCGTGTGCGTGTGCATGCATGATCATATGTATGTATTATATGTGTATGCATGGATGTATGTGGGTATGTATGTATGTATGTATGTATGTGTGTATATATGCGTGTATGTATGTATGTGTTTATGCATGGATGCGTGTATGCATGCATCTATATATATGAATGTGTATATATGTATGTATGTATATGTATGTATGTGTATGTATGTATGTATGTGTATGTATGTATGTGTATGTATGTATGTGTATGTATGTATGTGTATGCATGTATGTGCGTGTAAGCATGTATATATGTATATATGTATGTATGCATGTATGTATGTATGTGCATTGATATATAAAAACCACTTAATAAAGCACATTTAAGTAGGTCTACCTCTCAACAAACAAACTGACAAACAAACCTAAACAAGGTGCTTTTGTCATTTACTAAAAATGCGCGTTTTTGGCAAAATGACTAAAAGACACGTTCGTATTACACTATCAATGTCTGGTATCATCATACACATGTGCACTGTTGCGGTGGGAAACTCAGTTTGGATTTTTGAATTCTCATCGCCAGTTAAATTGTATTCCTAGATGGCAGCACATGTTTTGGAAATCCCGATTTTAGTTTCGATTTTTGAATTCTCGTCGTGAGTTTAATTGTATTCCTAGATGGCAGGACATGTTTTTGAAATCCAGCTTTAGTTTCGGTTTCTGAAATCTCATCGCCAGTTTAATTGTATTCCTAGATGGCAGAACATGTTTTTGAAATCCAGCTTCTAGTTTCAAATTTTGATTTCTCATCGTTATTTTAATTGTATTCCTAGCTTCTAGTATCGATTTTTGAATTCTAGCATAACGGCGCTATATTATTACATTACACTAGATTATTATTTCTGCAATTATTAGGCGCCATTATCTAAAGACTAAGCATCAACTGATTGTGCTGAGCAATTGTGAATGAAGGACTTACTCAGGGTCCCTGTGTATATACGTATGGGTGTATGTGACTAGTCAGAAAACCCGCAGTCACAGTGTGTATATAAGCATGTGTATATACTGTATGCATGTGTGTATGTGTGGGTGTATGTATGTATGCATGTATCTGTATGTATGTATGTATCTGTATGTATGTATGTATGTGCATATCAAATATCCAAGTGCATCAGCAGAATTGCTACTGTTGTGATAATGGGATACTTATTGGTCAGTTGCAAAACCGTCACTGTAATATTGTGACATTCGGGATTAGAGGGACAATCTATAAAAGCAGTGAACCAGAGCAGTTAGATTAAGAAAGAACAGAAGTCAGAAATGGAAAATAATGGCGGAATAAATACAATATCTGGCGACGCGGAATAAATAAAATAGTCACTAGGTGTAGCCACCAATAAAAAGTAGTATTTACACACTATTTTTAACAATTACATAAAGTCTCCTACTCCAGATGCTAAATTTAAAAAAATCAAAGATCAAAAATCAAATAACTTACAAACGCGCTATCATCTTTTAAATCACTTGTTAAGACTCGCTACTTCATCCTGGCTTTTGCATGACCAGTTTTACTTCCGATGTGGGAATGAAGGATGGAAAGAAAGGAAGATGGATGGAAGGAGAGAGATAAAGATGGATGGAGGAATGGAAGGATAAAGAAAGGAATCACTGAAAAAAACAGATGGAATGACGGAAAGAGGGAATGATGGAAGTGGGAATGATGGAAGAATGGATATATGGAAGGATGGACGGATAGAAGAATGAATGGAGGAATAATGAAATGACAGAAAAATCAAATGATAGAAGAAGGCTTGAAAGAAGAAAGAATGGAATGACAGAAAGAGTGAAGGAATAAAAGATGGAAAGAACAGGATGGAATGACAGAAAAAGAAAAGGATAGAAGGATGGAAAGAGCGAGTGATGAATGGATGAAAAGGCAGAAAAAGCAAAAGATGTAAAGATGGAATGAAATGAAAATGGAAGAATGAAACGAGGAGAGGACTGAACGACAAAACGAGTGAAGGATGGAAGGATAAGCAAAAACAGTGAGTCAATGATGGAACAACAAACAAAGAGAATAAAGAATGACGGAATGAAGGAAAGAGGAGGTTTGGTTGTCGCTTCAGTGCAACCAACAACTGTAATGAACGATCCAACGAACGATCCAAAAGCAACGAAATACTTCTGCATCCAGAGAAGTCAACCACTTAAAAAAACGTGAGCCACAATCTTTGAGAGATCCTCAAAAGGTGCTACATAATTGCTCAGATAATTTACACAAGATAATGGATCAAAGGCCAATCTGTCCACACCACTGAGTCGTCCCAAACTCGTCTAGGTGTGGGCTGCCCAATACAACTGGAAAACTAGAAAAGTCAAAAACTGGGAATGAAAGAAAAGGTGATTAAAATTTAAGAAACTTAAATAATGTATATGTATGTGTGGATGTATATATGTATGCATTTATGAATGCATGTCTGTAAATAACCATGCATGTATGCATGCAAGCATGTTTGTATATATTCATGTACAAATGCATGCATGTATGTATACATGTATACAAGTATGTACATATGTAAATATGTATGTAAGTATTGTATGTATATGTATATATCTATCCATGTATGCATACGTGTGTGCACATACATATGCATGTATGCATTTATGCGTGCAAGCATGTAAACATGCAAGCGTACTAGCATATGTACGTGTAAGCTTTGCGTGTAAGCAAGTAAGCATGCATGCATGCATGCATAAGTATGCACGTTTGCATGAATGCATGTATCTGGTTATTCACTGTACATAGCGTCTTCTAAGAAGCAGTTGACAAAGGCTCTAAAGAACCTCACAATGATAACAAGGTACATCTATAGCACCGGAGTCTAATGCTCAAAACATTAACCAGAGGTGCACCAAAGCCAAAGAAAGCATGGTCAGTAGGACACAGTCTACAGAGACAGAGAGGCAGCCTGTGGCGGATGGCGGATAAGAAAGAGGTGCAAGTCTTAAGATGTAGCCGAAATTACATCATGAGCCGAACAGACGCCAGAAGAGAATTCTAGAAGTCCAGCAACTGAAAGCTCACCGTAAAGAACAGTTACAAGGGTGCAAAGTACGGTCGATGTAGGAGGCCTATTCTAAGTGTTCCTTATAGGGTGCTAGTAGAAGTTAAATCTTTAAATAATTTCTGTGCTGGCAGGGATTTGAACCCCCCTCCAACGTCGACGTTGACTACTAGAATATCGCTCATCTCCAGCAAAGACAGAGCTCAGTGAAAACTTACAGTTCAGTTGGCGTTGAGTCTGTTCTGCGTCTGTTCTCGAAGAGTCCTCAAGGAGCGAAAACTGCGTCTTCCACCACCAAATGGTTGGTACCTCGTTGCACCCCGCAAAGGTAGACGAGTTGATTGCTGGCGTCCGACAGATGTCCTTAGAGCGACCACGCGCCCCCGTTGGCGCCCAAGGTCGCGTTCAGACGGTGAACATCAGGTGGCTGTTGACTTAGGCGCGTCCGGGTGACTGGCAGCCTTTTTTGGGATGACACATCTGCTCACTGGCGCTGGCAGGTCTAGTAAATTACATCAATAAAAATTAAATTTCAATAAAATTAAAATATCAATAAAAATTAAAGTATAAAGGGGCCTATCAACTAATTACAATTACTTTGTGTCAGTTAAAACTAAAATGAAAAATTAAACTAGATACCAATAAGACTTAAACTAAATTTCAATAAAAATAAAAGTTAGTTTAATAAAAATGAAAATACATTGCAATAAGTTTCATATTTCGTCAATTAAATTACAATCACAATTACTTTGTGTCAGTTACAATTGTGATTGTAATTATAATCGCGAATTTTCATAGCGCCTCTTCAAGATAAACTCCACTTTACTGATCTCGCACGCGTAATGCGTGTAACTAATAGGCTAATAAATAAATAAATAAATAAACTTCTAACTAAACTATGACTTGATTGCACTTTTTCGCTGGCGGATGACCTGCCTCGTCGCTCCACTGACTGGCTGCAACACGTCTTCTACTCTGAAAGGTCCTTATGTGGCGTTCTCGGTCGGGCTAACTGTTCACGGGGTGAGGGTACTCTAGCCCAGTTCTTCTCACGGAGCCACCCGCCTCACTGCCCCTTGTATTTTCACTGTAAAATGGCCTCTCCGTATCGTTTCTGCCCGTATCGTTCGTTCTCCCTAAGGAAGTTTCAGGATGGGCCGCTTCCTTGAGAATCAACACTGTAGAACTCGGTCTCTGGAACCGACTCAGCCTCTTCCGCGGTTGCCGGATGGGCAACGTCCTGAGGATGGCCTTTACTCAGAACATGGTTCGTTCCTTTACCGGCAATAGTCGTTCCCTTTCTGTGTGAGGACTTTCTCGTAACCACCATTTTATATCTCGTAACTCTCCCGCTACCGCCAATATTCTGAGACACCAGTCGTTTTCTCGGTTCCGGGAACAGGGAAACTTTACGACGAGCCTCCGCGTCTTTCCGCCATAGGCGCATGGATATCGGGTGACGCATCCTGTCTCTCGCTCCATCTCCGTGTATAGAACTTCCGGAGTAAGTGACCATTCCAGGTCTCTGTTGGCAATTATCGACCAACACTGCTTCAGGGGATAGGATACCCCTATGGAACACTCAATAGAAGGTCCCCTCTCAAACCTTCTGTAAAACACACGGACCTTCTTACCGACCTACGCACGAGGGGCCCTTCCCCGCACTTCAGTCAGCCCTCGGATCGGTGTGTGGTGACAAGCATATAGAAGAGTCGGTATCTTCTGTGTCGACTCTGGTATTATCGGGATAACCGGCCCAGACTATGATGTACCGGGTATTTTCTTGGTCTGCGTTTGTGTCCGGTCTCTTACGTACCGGGGCTTTACTTGGTCTGCGTTTGTATCCGGTCTCCTACGTTTCTTGGTCTGCGTTATGATCCGCGGTGTCTTCCCTTGATCTCTTCCTACCGTCTGAATATCGATGGGGAGAACCGCGGCCGCGTCTTTTCCCGAGCTCCGCCCAGCCTCTATCTTCCAACTGTAGTGACTTATTCAGACCGTCTCGCGACTTCCTAACAGGGTGCGCCCGAGCCCTGCTAGACCAACGGAGCCAGTCAGAAATCAGACAGATTGGTTTGAAACGGCTGCGAAGTTCTCAGGAGCGCACCTACCAGATTTTCTCGTAGGCCTACGGAGTCTATGGGGTAGCTTCCGTTACTTTCCCACTCGTTTTTACACAGACCTGTTTTCTCTGTTACCAGTGGACTACTCGGGTAGGCTTCCCGATGCCAACCTCTTACTTGACACAGACCTGTACTTATTCTTACGAACGGGCAGAGGCCCAGGAAGTGATTAAAAGTTGTGTGAGCCAACCTCAGCCAAGTACAGACCTAAGGCGGATAAAATTATACATTATATCCGATATAATCTACAAGAATGTTATTGTAATTTTTGTCAATTTTTACAACCACTGGAAAAGTTTATTATACTAGATATACTCGAATAGGAAACTTTCAGTCTTCACGAGCCGTATTTTAAAAAATATTTCGTCACATGCAAAGGGGCGCTATATAAATGCTCTGGATGAATGAATGAATGAATGAATGAATGCAGCAGATGATGTAGGTTTACCAACTCGCCATTGTGTTGTCAACAGACAACAGAGCAGAGACCTGCATTTGTTGAGCAGCGCTGTACGTGTAGTTTTGTCTAGAGCCTATTGCCGAGCTAGCATAGTTATATCAGGTCATGTTAATTGGACGGTCAATTCCATCAGGTAAAAAGTCAGGCCTCCAATGCAGCCTTGATCATAAAGTTCAGGCTACGGATATTGGTTTAAACCCCGTCAATCCCCAGACATCAACTTGTGCTTTAAAAACATCGCCAACTTGTACTCTGGCCCTATCAGAAGGGGGTGGGCAGTAGGGCCATTTGGCCCAGGCCTCACATGGTAAGGGCCTCATGTTTTGAAAAAGTTCCTATTTAATAATTAATATTTATTTCTCATTTTATTTTATTATAATTCACCACTGCGATTTAGTAGGCTTATGCTGTGCATGCTTCGAGATTGGGGCCTCGTACTTGCAGTGGCCCCGGGCCTCTCCGAATCTCTGAGAAGTTCTGCTTGTAACATGACCTGATATATAACTATACTAGCTCGGCAACAGGCTCTAGACAAAACTACATGTATAAGCAAACACGTCGAAGTGTATATACATATATATATATATATATACACACACGCACACAACATACATACAAAACTATATATACATGTACACATATAGCTCAACAAAGCATCTACACAATACTGCAATTATATGCTATTATATATACGTATAGGCTACATACTGGCGTGTATACGAAGAAGTCGGAGACGTCTGCAATCCTCCACGGTCTACTTCTCAGACCTTCATTCCAGTTCGATAGTCGCACGTGACTCCTTCGAAGCGCACACGACATCCAACTCCAGTCCTTCTGACAATAACCTCTACTACGTGTCCTCGATGACTTCTCGGCCTCTAAACAAGCCTACCCTCCTATCACAGACCATCCTTCCCCAGACAAGCTATCTAATTTGTTTTCACAGCCTCTCCTACACCCGACATTCTACCAACTCTCTTATCGCAGCCCATCCCTTCCCCGAAAATTCATCCACCCGGTCGTATGATCGTCTTGCTTCCTGTGGAATGTTTTAAAAGGCTTCCTCCCTGATTTGCAGATTGCTAATGCATTTCCGCTATACGTAGGGTTTTTCCCCGGAACATTATCTACCCCTTTGGCCATTTCCGCCGTAGAACAATTCCTCTGGTCGTTTCCCTCGGACGCACGTGTATTATCACAGAATAGCTGTTAAATAATTCCTTTCTTTTCAGTCATCTGAATTAAATTAAACTTATTAATTCAGATATTTCAATAAGATTACACTTAAGCAACATAATTTTAAAAACAAAAGAAAGTTTTAAGCTAGCACTAAATTTCTTTCATGATGCGAGTTTACATTCTTCATAGTCATCGGGTTAAAATGTGGAAAACCTTATCAAATTTTAAGTCACCATTAAAGCAAACTTTCATTATCTGAGTTTGCCAGTAAATAACAAGAAATTTAAAGCGAATATTTCCTTAAAAACACACTTTGAACCTAAGAGCTTCATAAAACAGTCTGTCGTCAGTGGCCCAAACTATCTCCAGTAATTGACAGAGCACTACCGTTACTTCACTCACAAACATCAATTCCTGGGTTGACCTATGACCTTCACACCGTTTTTACAGAACCGAGTGCTGAAAACACTAGATTGACTTGAACGATGTCCAAGCAATAGGGCGGAACGTATTCTAAGACGGAAATGCATACAAATGCACATTGATTTTTATGCTAGAGTGCATTGTAAGGTTCTTAAAATGCGCTATATAAAGAGCCATATACATGCACACATTTATGTTCGTAACACATAAAGGGTAGGTATTTACACGTTTCCCATAGCGACCATACAGCCTCAACCCTGCCTATAATTTTGTCAGACGACTTAGTACTTCAACATCACTGCCCATTTTCATGAGGATCACTCCATTTCAGGTCCCCACTAACAGACTGGTGGGGCACGGTACTCACAGGTTAGAGCGCTCGGCTTGTAACACGGAAAGCATGGGTTCAAGCTTCCCTCAGACTGTTACTGTGTAGGGACTTAGCATAGGGACTTAGTACTTCACTCACACTTGCTCAGTCCCATTGACTAATGCTTAGTCGTTAGATAGTGGCGCTTAATAAATGCAGAAATAATAATAATAATAATAGTAACCATGTTACTCCGAGATCAAACCTCCAAAATACTGTCACGATCAGTACGCGATCTGGTTTATAGTTAGTTAGCCAGCTAGACATTTGATACGGTGCCTTTTAAGTACCTCACATAAGCACTGCCTATGCTGGCCAAAATGACGTTAAAAGTCATTAAGAACAGAAATTACATCAGCAAACAACTTTGGAATTTGTCCATTGCCGGCTCAAGGGCCTAAAGAACAGGAGAAGAGCGCATCACTTGTGGCATATGGAATACTTTACTTTTTACTTTACATATATTCTTCAGCGCCTTCTAGGTACCTCTCTATATCGAGATTGACTGTCATTTGTGTTGTTGTTGTGCAGGGACTGGGAGCGATGTATAGCACCTACGACAACTCCGCTCTATTCGTCACTCGCTTCCTCTTCATGCGATCACTTGGTCCATGCCCTGATTTGCACTAGGATTGACTTTGGCAATGCTGCCTATATTGGACTTTCTGCAATTAACACCTCCAAGCTTCAGTCTATACTTAATGCTGCTGCACGCCTTATCGGTGGCCTTCCAAAGTCTGCCCATATATCTACTTTTATTCGTGACTCACTTCATTGGCTTCCTGTCAGTCAACGCATCCAGTTTAAATTCTAATCCTTATGCGCAACTGCCTTCTAGGCTCTGCTCCGTCCTACTTAACCTCTTTTTGTATTCCGGTTTCCTCGTTGCCTGCCCATGCCTCCCTTCGCTCAGCTACCCGTGGTCTCTTGGTAGTCCCTCTCGTCCGCACTACAACTGCCCAGTCCAGAAGCTTTGCCTTTGTTGGCCCTTCCAGCTGGAACTGCCTTTCTCTTGAACTGCGGCTTCAGTTACTTAGTCTCTCTCCTACCCAGTCTCGCAAACGCCTGAAATCCTTTTTGTTTGTTCAAGTCGGGAGAGCCACTGTTTCCTAAGTGGCGCTTTATAAATGCTCGTTTACAATTTACAATTTACAATACCAACTGAACACCTGACGAGTCTCTCCATCAACCCCAATACCACCAATCAGCCACTCTACCTCCCCAAGGAAACGGCCAAGTCGCCCTAACGACCCCAAACTGACCTTACTCTGACCTTACCATGACCTAGAAAACGAACTCAATTATAAAAAGGAATACTTTCTCAAAGAAATGAACCTTATTTTAAAAATAAACTTATCTTGAAGAGGAACTTACCTCAGAAAGGAACTTATCCGTTATCAACTAACCATATCAAGAACATAAAATGGAACCTTATCGAGAAAAAAGGAACCTTATCTAGAAAAAAGAATGCTACTGAGACAAAAGGAACCTTATTTAGGAAAGAGGAACCTTTTCGTGCAGAAAGGAATTTCTCTTGAAAAAGGGAACCTGCCGTACCTAGAAAACAAGAACCATTCCTAAAAAGGAACCTCGTCTGTCTAAACTGGGGCTAAATAGAAACATTAGACTTGTTTCAAGTATTCACAGTGCAACTACAAGTACCCAAGAATATATTACAAGTATCACTTGACAAGTACATGGGTACCAAATACTTAGTACTTGGCAATAAGCAGAAAATCCACATTAGCAGAAAATAGTGTTAGTCAGTGTGCTCAACTGAAAAATGTCATTCAAATCCCTTCAGTCAGATGACCTAATTGGAGGTTGACCCCATTTGGAGTTGATCTCATTTTGACTTGACCTCATTCCCAGATAACCTCATTTCCAGTTCAGCACATTTTCAGTTGACCTCATTCCGCATCTGAAGCAGTGACTGAGGCATCACCATCGTCTGCAGCAGCATCAGCAGCCGTCGTTTCCATAGCCTCTTCCAGCGATTCCTCCTCTTCACCTGCCTCTTGCTCCCCAACATCATGCACTTCAACAGTGACAGTTTGGGTGGCCGACACAGTTCCTTCAAAAACGAAAATAATTTATTAATTTAGCATCTAATTATTTATTACATTATTGTTACAAATTTTAATCATTTCTACATCAGGCTAAAACAATGCTAGCATCTGACTGACCTGCCTGCCTGCCTGCCTGCCTGCCTGACTTGGATCTCGACCTGGAACCGAACCCTTCTTGCCTATCAATTTTGTTTTGGCTGAACGCTTGTGAATAAGCTGGTTCCCGCGACTTAGCTTTCGTTGGGAAATTCGAGGTTACGATTATGATACGATTACAACAGTTAATTATCTAACACTTATTTAATTGTGATTCAGGATTTGTAAGCAAACAAACATTTTTATAGGACCATGTGCGTATCTCTCAAAGTGACCGACTCATCTTGGGTACGGTTGAGTCGGACACAGGACAGAATACAGGGCAGGGTAAAGCAGGTCATCTGATTGCCTTTTCCTGGTCATAAAACTAGAACTGTTCTTTGTGAACAAGCTTTTTCAGTTGTTGGACCTAGATTTTGGAATTGTCTTCCTGTATCTGTTCGTTCTGCTCAGTCTTTTATGTCATTTAATTTTCTCAACCCGAGAACTGCCCAATTTTCAGACTGATTATCCACCCTGTCTTATTCTATTCCCTGTCTTGGTGGACTGACCTGAATATTGACCTGATTGTGGTTTGGTTTTGGTGTGCCATCAGCTTATGCCTCGTGCGTTAGACACCTGTGCTATAGAAGTTACTAATTAAAAAAATATTAAAAATAATATTGCATAGAATACAGGCTATGACAGGGTATAGTAGGGTGGAATATGCAGTTCGGTATGGTATGAACATTTAATAGAATACATGGTAGTATGCCAGTAGGATGAAAGGCAGGAAGGATATGTAGGTTCGGGTATGTAGGTTAGAGTGGATATAAACTGATAACTGACCCAGTCAGGATATACCAGTGTATGTATGTATAAGTGTGTATGTATGTATTTATGTATACAAGCATCTGGACATTCATACAAATATCAAGTGTCACTACACCTTGGCAGATTCTAAAATGTGCTGAGATGTGACTATTGAACAGATTTAAAACAGTCAGCAAAAACTGACCACACCACCAAAACCCACCAGGTTCAGGAATCGGTTTGTTGAAATTGTTGGTGCGTGAGTCTTTCCAGGCGATCAGTCGAGTCGTGTACTGCCAGTCGTTGGCTTCGAGATGTCGAGCGAAGTCTCTGTGCATGCTGTGAGCCTTAGCGATTCCCACGAGAGCACGAGCTTTGTTGACGGAACTGTTGTCCATTCCTGTTCTAGCAATGTTGTAACCCTTGTCGAAATACGCAGCTGCTTGTTCATATCGACCCTGTGGCAGACATTATGTCCAGAGATGCATAATCAAATCTAATCTAATCTAATATCAAAAGAATCTAACCTAATGCAGCCTAGTCTGATCTATAACTGCACATTTATGTAACTCACTACAGAGTCCTTTGACTAGATTTTGCTAAAGAAGTCCTCAGATTAGATCAGATTAAACTAATCAGTAGCAACTTGAAGTGATATTGCAGTCAGTGTTTAATCTAAACTAATCTAATGACTTCTATAGTGCCACTATCATGTCAGCCCGGGTGTCTATACATATGTATGTATCTGAATATTTATATAGCGCCTTTCGAGAACCGCTACCTAGCAGCTGAATCTATAAGAGCATTTATGTAGCAGTGTCCAGGGTTGAGCAAACTGACCAGTGCGTTGAAGCGTATGCCGAGGCTCTTGCAAGCCTGACCCAGTGCCTCGTCATCCTGATTATCCTCTGAAACCTTGATGAACATCTCCAGATATCTGATGCTTTCATCGACACGGCCAAGGCTACAGGAAATAAATGACAAAGTGACAAAAAGAAAATGGAAAAAAAATAACAAGGACAAAAATGACAAAACTGACAAACGATAAAATTTAAAAATTTGACTGAAAAAAGTCATTGAAAAAACTTGCAAAAAGAAAGAAAAGAAAGAATTGCTAAGATACACAAATCTGAGAGAAAAACGACATTCAAGAAATGAACAATGACAAAAATCATTGAAGAAACTTGCAAGGACATCATTAAGAAAGAAATGCTAAATTAAACAAATCTGAAGAAAAAATGACATACAAAAAATGAATAATGACTGGGTTGAAAATGATAATGACAATCACAAATTACTATGACAAAAATGACAAGGTAGGTATTTTTGTTTCTTTACCTGTCGTATGACTTGGCGATGGCATCGCAGGCTTTGCCGACCCCTTCGTTGTCCTTCAGCGAGCGACAAGTTTCGAGATAGCTCTGCAGGTACTGAAACAGAACAGAAGATACCAGATAAAAGGGATAACAGATGACATTTTGGATGGATTACAAGATGACGATGGATAATAGAATGATCAGGCAGACAGATACACAGACAAGCAGACGAACTGCTTCATTGACTGACTGACTGACTGACTGACTGACTGACTGGCAGATTGACCAACTGGCTGAATGACTGACTGAATGAATGGATAGACGGGTGGATAGATGGACAGAAGGGTGAATAAGTGATGAGTGAATTCAAGTGAAAATGAATGAACAAAAAATAGTGACTAAGCAAACGAGTGAATGAACAAGTGAATGAACGAATGAATGAACGTCTGGAGGGAGTGAGGGAGGGAGGGAGGAATTACTGATGAAGTGATGAGCTAGACAAAGGGCTTAAAACGTTTCTATTTAAATTATCGTATGACTGTAGTTAATTTTCTATTGTCGCCTGAACTTATGTACAGCGCCCTTTTCTTCGGCCTCGGCCGTGTTACGGCGCTATATAAATTGTCTTATTATTATTATTATTATTATTATTATTAGACAGACCATTAGGGCTCTTTCCGAATCATGGTTTCGTTCGTGTGCAATTCCAAGGCGATATCCTGCTTCTCCAAGCTGCTGTTTGTTTCCACCTTCACACAAATCCATCACGTATAGCAGTTTAAATTCATGTAACTAAACAAAATACGGGATTAAATTTAGCATAAATTTAATCACACTAATGAGATTAGATTAGCAGCAACCATCAGCTGATGCCTTCTGCATTATTACTGAGGTGCCGTAGAAGTTCTTGAATTATTATTAATATCGTACACAATGTTCCCTCTAATTTTTGTCACCACGCATGCACTTCCTACTGCACGGGCGGTATTATTTGGGACCTGTACTCTGGTCCGTGCAAGATTATACATCCATTAGGCCTCAACTAAATGACTGTTAAAGCACTCTGTATAAAAATAAAAAGCCTAAGAACAAGTTAAACCTGTATTAGAGTATGTCTCATTTGTCCTGAAGTGATTGGCAAGGGAAATCAGAAGGCAGGCCACAGTATGCGAGCATTAAGTCAAAACAGGTCAGACCTCCTTGTGGTAATACTCACCCTCTCGAGCCATTTCGTAGGCGTGGGTGAAAAAATCAAGGCTGGTTTTTGAGTCTCCTTCGTCAAACTTCTGCTCCGCAAGTGCCATGTAGATTCGTGCAAGATGGTTGCATGCCTGGCTGTGCATTGAAGTCGAACCATCGCGACTCATCCAGTCTGGTTTGTCTTTTGTGAGAACATAGAACAACTGGAAATTGGAGGCCGCTTCGCTGTTCTTTCCTTAAGAGAAAAATTGATAAATTCTTGGTCTGAAACAAGTTTTGTCACAAATAATTCTGTGCACATTTTGGAGTTTGACTGATGCAGATTTGTGACAGTTTAGGAATTTGATTTTTGCAATACTGACCTTTTAAGGCTGATTAACTAACTTAGCAGCTTCATTTGTTGCCCTTACTCTGCTCCATCCTATCTAGCCATGTCTCACTCTGTCAAGCCTGGCCTGTCCTTGCCTTACCTAACCTGCTCAGCTCTATCCCATCCTATCCTTCCTTGTCAGACCTTTCCCTGTCCTCCTCTACCCTGCTCTGCCTGCATGGTCTTCCTTGCTTGATCTGTTTTGCCCTACACTATGAAACCCCTGAGACACCCTTCCTCTGCCTGCTCTGCTTTGATCTGTGTCACGATTGGAAAACCCATAAGATATTCGTGAAACTTCTTTTATTCCAGACATGGACTGCCAGGATCTTTCCTGGCCAAACTTCTCAATAAATAAGTACCCTTTTCTGAATTAAACTTATGCCATTTTAACTGCACATGAATTTCTTTCCATTCTCTCGATTCCAACCTCTCTCAAACTAGCTAACCTTTTTAACACCCAATCTTTTCAGACACAGCTTTCATTCAGTCATGCCCTGAACTCCACCAAGCATGACCATGAACCTGGTACTGCTTTTATGTACCACTGTATATACTTTCTCCGCTACACCCTGCCCTACCTACCATATACTAACCTTCTCTAGCTTGCAATGCTCTGCCCTTATCTTGCCCCACTCTTTTTTATGTTCTGCTCTGCCCTGCCCTACCCTTCCTTCCTTTGCACTCTTTCACATCCCCTCCCCTGTCATGCCCTGCTTTGACCTCCTCTTCCCTGCTCTGTCTGCATGCCCTTCTCTTGCCTGCCCCTCCCTGCCTGTTCTTCCCTGCCCAGTCTGGTAGAGTCAATTTCAGGTTTCATCTCTGCCTGTTCTGCTCCCCCTCTGTTCACCTCACCTCAGCTCATCTTGCCTCTCCTTGCCTCATCTCATCTTCCCGCAGCTAGCCTTGCCTCTGCTTGCCTCAGCTAGCCTTGCCTTTCCTTGCCTTGCCTCTTCTTGCCTCAGCTCGTCTTCCTTCAGCTAGCCTTGCCTCTCCTTGCCTTGCCTCTCCTTCCTTCAGCTTGCCTTGCCTCTCCTTGCCTCATCTCACCATTCCTTGCCTCTCCTTCCTTCAGCTCGCCTTGCCTCTCCTTGCCTCAGCTCACCATTCCTTGCCTCATCTCGTCTTGCCTTGCCTCATCTTGCCTTGCTTTGCCTAGTCACAGCAGCAGGAAACTTACCGGAAGCCTCAAGGCTGAGGCCAATGTTGCAGTGTCCATCAGCTGCTATCTGTCCGTCATCATCCGTGACCGTCATGCTCCACTGGAGACAGTTCTGGAAGAAGTGGTCAGCCAACCACTTGTGTTCCGCTCCGAAGGACTGGAAGTACTGGGCGAGGAAGCGGTGGCACTCGTAGACCTTAGTGTAATTCTCTGTCAAAGAACACAAACAGGATTAACTGATCAACGAATATTATTATTATTTCATCATTTATTAAGCGCCATTATCTAATGACTAAGCATCAATTGATGGCACTGAGCAATTGTGAGAGAAGGACTTGCTCAAGGTCCCTATATGGTAACAGGACAATAACCCCTCGGACAATAACCCCCGGACAATAACCCCCCATGCAAAAAACCCCGTACAATTACCCCCCGGACAATAACCCCCTAAACTGATACAGTACACAAGTATACTGATACACATAAAAGACTTACCATACATCAGAAACTAATTATTAGACAATTATTAGACATTTGGATTTATTCAAAGAGGCAAAGCATTACAACAAGTTCTCTGCAGCCAATTTCTGGCTTGTCACCCATCACAACCTCCTAGGAAGAAGTAGGCTGACTCCAGTTCATGGATTCTGACCGTCATTAGCAACTACAATGAGCGCAATGATCTTGACTATTACGTGGAATAGCTCATAACCTTTATTTTTAAGTTCAATAAACTAATTAACAATAAACAGCAATAAATTAGCAACTACAATGAGCACAATGTTCTTGACTATTATGTGGAATAGCTCACAACCTTTATTTTTAAGTTCAATAAACTAATTAACAATAAACAGCAATAAATTAGCAACTACAATGAGCGCAATGTTCTTGACTATTATGTGGAATAGCTCACAACCTTTATTTATAAGTTCAATAAACTAATTAACAATAAACAGCATTTTCTGTTCCACGTTTAATTTCATGGTTCTCTAATACATGTCTAATAGATTAATATATAAAATTTATGATTAATATACATTATTTGTATATTTATATAATTATTATATCAGTATAGGGGGTTACTGTCCGGTTTTTTTTGCATGGGGGTTATTGTCCCGGGGGTTGTCTGGGGGTTATTGTCCGGGGGTAATTGTCCTAGAACCCCCTACACAGTAACCACATCAGAGGAGACTCGAACCCATACTCTCTGTATTACAATGCGAGCGCTCTAACCAATCGGCTACTATGCCCCTCAATCGGCTACCATGCCCCTCTGGATGGATTCGAAAAATCAGATTACTGGTTTCGTGAACACATTTAATTATGCCATAAAGGCAGAATATACAGCAGCAAGCAATTAAAACAAACAAAAGGAAGAAAACAGCACTATTGTTCAGAAATCCATAAACATTCCAGTGTGAAGGTCATTGAACTGATAAAAAGCTAGATCATCTCAGAGACTACAACGATACTCATTCACATTCGTAGATCACAGTTTGTAAACTGCAGTTATAACTGCAAATTTATATAGCGCATCTCTTTAAGAGAAATTCCCGACAGGCACGCCAGCCTAACTGCACAAAATGATGATCAAACAGACTGGTTTTCAAATGCTTACAGACAAGAGGCATCGAAAGGCAAGGAGCTCAGATTTATATAGCACCAATTCAGTATAAAATTACTATGTCAAAGAAGACAGACAAGATAAATGACTGGATTAGCTCAGAAAACAAATTAATGGCTAGATCAACTAATTACTACTGAAAACAACTCCATAGGCAGTCCAATTTAAGGGATCAGAATGGTTTAATTTATTTGTTTCTTATCTGCATAGCTAGGCATTTACAAGGCACTTCACAGGAACCTTTGAAATTCCAAATTTCACATTCATGAAGCTACAGTACTTCTGATCACTAGAAATTAGATTTACACAGGTTAGATAGATCAAAAGAAGTCTATTCCAAACAAGAAATAATTTCCATTGTAAAATTACTTAATTACTCAATAAATTCCACTAATTAATAAACTAATTTTTTGCAGGCCAGTTAAGTTTTCTCCAATGTAAATTACTTAATTACTTAACAAATTACATTAATTAATACATTACTTTTCAGCAAAGCTGTTTCCGCTTCGATAAGTTTGTTCTTCATCGTGTCCAGCTTTTCTGGTTCATCAGTCAGACGTTTCTGGTGCCAGAGAATCGATTCTGGTCCAGCGCGGTTCCGCTCCATCTGCTGTCGTCTGATCAGACCGAAAAGCTCAGCAAATGACCTGTGGTGACCTTTCTGCAGAATCTCCGTACACAGACAGTGTTTGTAGGTGTTGCGGAACCTAAGAATAAGAAAGAAGAGCAGTGCCTTCCTATTTCTCTCAGCTTAAACACAACCCACCCTAACAGATCCTATCCACCTTCTCTCTGGTCTTCTGACAACCGGTCTTGGTTCTTGACATGGCATCTTTCGACAACCCCACTGACTTGACGCAGTGATTGTGAATAAGCCGGTGCCCTGTTCCTCAGCTTTTAAGCAAAGCTTTAGAAATTTTGAGTTTACAATTATGGGATGCAGCCATTGGGACAAAATGTTAGCGACTTCATTTACCTTAGCATCTGAGGGCAGATGGCCAGTAGTAGCAGTTCCAAGGTTTAACAACATCAGTCAACTTTGGTGGCCACTGATGTCTGATGGCCATCTCTCAGAAGAAGAAGAAACAAGAACATCAGTCATTTAAACTAACCCAAGAGGCAGCCATGGTTCTGAAGTGCTAATGACTTTTCTTGGCCTGGGCAGATTATGAGAGTGGGTGGCAAATCCTACCAGAATGGACTAGACTGGACCAGACCAGACTAAGGTGGATTATATTAGATTAGATAACAGTAGATTAGATCAGATAACAGTAGAATGTATTAGGTTAGATTAGATCAGATTACTGTGCGGTCTGTCGAATGCTGAGCTGTGGAACCTCAGATCGCAGCTTCTGCTGCTTCTCCCAGAATTCTTGATCACGTCGAGTTCTTCGCTTCATCAGGGTCACCTCTCTAACCACCACATCCTTCGAAGATATGTTCGATGGCATCTTCTGCTCCGAACCACCAACAGGCAACCGAAGTTGGGTGCTTGATGGCTGAAGAGCGGGTAATGTGGCCGCCACTGCTGCCATCTCAGGAGTAAAATTCCAGTCCAATTACTGTAAAATATGCAAAGAAAATGATGTAGCATAATGTAATGAAACATTTATACAGCACCTTGAAGATACCTCCTTGAGGCACTCCTGCCAGACTATATTAGAGTTTCCTAAGAAGGAAAGGTTCTTCCATAGCACAAAGATACTTTTGAATTTTGAATGAAAATTATTGTAAAAGTAAATGTAAATCTAAGAAATCTCTCAGTGCCACACAAAAGCTGCATCAGGGAGACCAGCATATCAGTTCAAGTCTGAAAAAACCATGCTGTGTGGTTGTCAGCTTTTGTGCTAGGTCAGGATCCTGGAGGGAGTGTGGTCAGGCTGGATAAGACAGTGCGATGCTATGTTGGAAATCACTGACGATGGTGATAAAAGGAGGGTGCTGAAGTATAGGCAGCATTAACCATTTTCACTGCACTGACCTTACTCATACACACAATCACACCTTTTTGGCCGAGAAACAAGGTACAAGACATTTTGTTTTGGAGGATTCTTTACTTCAAAGACGCTAATGTTACATATGTAATGACGAAAAAAGGAAGTCTATCCCAGAGTCACGAATCAGGCGATATGTGAATGACACGCATTATCATCCAAAATATTGATGAACAAGCAGTAAAAATTGGAGAAGAGGCAGGGTTATCCAGGGTTATTCCTTATAGTCTTTAATAATTTTTGCCAAGTTTTTCCTCGCACCTGACCTCTGGACAGCTGTACATAATCCTACACAACGCAGAATTTTCTGCCTCAATTTGTCATTAGATAAATCGCTACGAACTCCTTCTCTAAAAGGTTAAACTTCAGCACTTACGTTATTATCGTAACTGTCAGTCCTACTTTGATAGTAGAATAGTAGATAGTAGAATATAATATGGCTGCTGTCACGTTGTTAGGGTGACATTTTCCTTAGCAACGCCTTTTAAAAGAATGTCTGCAAAGCGATAATATGACATAAGCTAAACTATCGGCTTAAAATTTTCTTGAAAACGATAATTTAGAAATTTGTAACTTAGTGCTAGGTAAACTGTAAATTTATGTCAAAGAACTTTATTATTGTTGGTCGATTTGACGATACACACAGCGATCACACGAACCTGTAACTACTCTAGATGACACTCACCATAGATACAATAACGTATGTTATTATATCTATGATATAACTGACCAAAGACTATTAATTACCACGACTACGTAATAAGTAGCAATCCGTGTTGCAATGGCTTGTGGGAAATTTGTTGCAAAATTTAGAAACGCAGATTAATATAACAGTTTCATCATGCAGTCTACAACTACAGCGCTCAGGTCAACTGAATTCCTATGATTCTTAAAGCTACCTAAATTTCAAGTTGCCAGTAGGGTATTGAGTAAACATGCAAGGCCTCAAATTTTTACCTGATTATGCTTTTTATAGATTAGTACATAAGCAAATTGAAATTGATCCATTTATTCTCTGAACCAAATTGTAATTAAGCCACTTATTGTCTGAAGACACATGAAATTAATTCATTTATTTCCTAAACCCAACTGAAATTTATTTATTTATTTCCTAAATCCAACTGAAATTAATACAGTTATTTCCTAAACCTAACTGAAATTAATTCACCTATATCCTAAACCCAACTGAAATTAATTCATATACTCCATGAATCCAAATAACAAATGATAAATCCATTAATTTCGTGAACCAAACTGAAATGAATCCATTTATTTCCTCAACTGAACTGAAACTAATCCACTTTTATTGAACAGATTTGAAATTAATGTATATAATTTCTGAACCAAATTGAAATTAATTTAATTATTTCTTGCACCCAGTTGAAATAAATCCACTTATTTACCGTTCCATTAGAAAATGCATTGTTTGGCAATTTAATGAAATTCTCTGTCGTCATGTAAATATTTTATGATAATCGCAACAAAAGCAAACCGCTTCATTCTGGCAACAAATTAAATCACTAGGTACAAGAAAAAAGTTATTCTCAAAATGCATTTTTCATTGTATTCCAATTCTATTTTTAGAACCGTTTTATAAATCTAAAAAACAACAATGGAAAACGACTGGGGTATTTTTGTATAACATATATTTTTATACATAACATAAAAAACATATTTTTGTATAACATCTTGGTATAACATGCCAAGAGTGCCTGAATTGAAGGTGAAATTTACAACCGTATTTACACAAGAAGTGCATATTTACCTAACAGAAAATCACATATTTTGTTGTTCAGGTTTAAATAAGATCATGCAAAAACTAAAAAGCATCCAGAAACATATTTAAATTTTTTACGTAAACGTAAGGCTATAACCTGCAGCTGAAAAGTGGAGTTAAGTGGCGTGGATCCACCCTCAACATTGTCGGGGACCCATATCCTTCCTTTCTCATCTTTTTCATGATAAAATTTTATGTCCTACAGTTTTATGCTAGTTAAGAATCATTGTTAAACCGCGGAAAACTAATTAATGAAGCACAGTCAGATCCATAAATTATTTTAAAAATATTGGAGGGGCATAAGCACTTGAGCCCCCTTCAACCTAAAATTGGGTTGGACCAGGCCCTCACAGAGTCTGCACAAGACACAGGCCATCAACAGATTCTGACAACACTCAGTCCTGGTTAATAAAATCAATTTTAGAAAAAGTCCATAGAAAAGGTACAAATTTGTGGCCCAACCAAGATATAGCCATAGTCCTCCTGGCCCGGTCATTGATTGGGCCCGGATACAAGTCCCTGTGATTGAGCTGATTTGTGTGAAGTTAACAGTCACATTCGTTTTATATTCATGTTCGATGCCAAAAAGTGTCGAACTGCCTGGACAAACAGTGTCAACACACAGAAATCGTCCAATTAAGTACTAAAACCACTGATTTTGAACACAGAAAAATGGGAGATTATGCAACAAATTGCTTACCTGATCTGTACACTGTGTTATTTACACTATTTACAACATGAAATATTTTCAGTTTCTCCTCTCTTATATGACATTTTAAAGTTTCCAAGTTTTCAAGTTTACGTAAACATTGTGATAATTACAAATGCATTTACCCAACTAGAATCTGACAATTTTTCGCAGATTAAATTTTCCATGTACGTTTCACAGTTTTACCACGCACATCGTGAAAATTGCAGCTGCATCTGTGTATATAGAATCTGACAACTTTCTGCAATTTTATTTTCAAACAATAGTTTTAATCTCATTTACTTAACTAATATTATTGACGGATTTTTTATGACACACTTGATCTTCATAACAAGCTGTGCCTCCCAAAAGATTTGCTAAACAATTCTCAGTATTCGCTAAAAAAATGGCATATAATGACATCGTTCAATTTCTTTGCTGCCACAAGCGAGAAAGAAGTCTGTAAGTCGATCAATTTCCTAAAATGAGAATCATAACTCTGAAGTTTTATCCTAAGAAAATCCACGTTTTCAAGATCTTCAAGTGAAATCCACCAGTAAACAACGAAACTTGTGCCTGTATCACATGCATCTTAACAACAAGTCTGTTGAGATGGTAGAAAAACAATTCCCTGGCAAGATATTAAAGAAACAACCTAAGGCTTTCGCAAAGAAGTACATATTACCAAAATTCTGTAACAAGTAACAAAGGATGCAGTGTAACAAAGGATGCAGTATAATATAAAACAGCATTACATTACATCATATTACCTACATTACATTACCATACATCGAGAAGTTTCATTCGCTGCCAAACAGTATGTTACAGGTACAAAGATCTCTATATCATTGCAAAACCTTATCAATAGATATATTTTTACACAAAACCTTACAGTGTATGATGCCAAGACATATAGAAGAAATGTAATGTAAAATATAATGCAACAGGTAATGTAAAATTTCTATACCACATTGTACTGGGGCTTAGTGGTAATTGGACAGAGGCACTCCCAGTAGTTGAGTTGTGGGATAAGAAAGTTTATTTAGAAATGACAAGAATAGTCACAAATCCTACCAGAGGAAGAGGAGGAGGAGGAGAAAAAGGAGGAAATGAAGAATGGAGTGAAAGAAGGAGGAGGATTAGAAGGATGAAGGAAGAGGAGGATTAGAAATAGGATGATGGAGGAAGAAAATGAAGGGGAAGGTGGAGGATCAAGAGGATGAAGTGGAAAATGGAGTAAAGGTCCGTGCACGGGACCTTACATGGTTAGGCGCCCATTCAAATGTGCAGAAGTGGAAAACAATCTCATCAATCAATCAAGAAATGAGCAGGGTCGAGGCCATATGGTTGCTATATAAAACCGCGTTCTATTTACGAGGAGGAGGATTAGAAGGACGAAAGAAAAGGAGGATTATAAATAGGAGGATGAAGGAAGAGGAAGTGGAGGATGGAGAAAGAGGAGAAGGAATAGGAGCAGGATGGGCATAAGCAATGACTTTGAAAGGTCTTATGCTGAGTAGCAGAGGCCAACCATGTGTAATGAACCGGTCTTCCGATCATACAAGAACCGTGGAATCAGAAATCGTAACTGTAATCCCGAAACAAAAGCCACATCACGAGGACCAGCTTATTCAAAGATGCTCAGTCAAAACAAAATCGATAGGTAAAAGTGTCCGGTTCTAGGTCAAGACCCAAGAGTCAGGCAGAGAGACAGCATGGCAGCTACAGTTGGTGCTGTCTGGGATTGCAGCCACAGAAACTCCACCATGTAACAATATCGTTACAGTAGCAACAATACTAATGCACAAGATTCTTTAGTGCCCTTGTGAGGTTTCTAAAATAGCCAGATGCATACTTATACACATACATACATGACAATAACCGCACAATATTTACATGCAGGCAAAAGTGGTAAAACAAAAATGTGCGAACACCAGCCAATCACAAAAAATAAACGTGCCACTTCAATAAATATTAATAGACGATAACGTTATCTCATCTTATCTATTCTAAGCTAATGACTCTGACAACGCTGTTCACATGATGCGCAATGCATCAGTCGATGGTCACTTCAAGTGAAATGGTAGTCATTACATTTATATTGCGCCAGTAGCTAATAACAAAGCATCTATCAATGAGGCGATGCATTTGTGTGTTAAAGATTTACCCAAGCTTCCTACACAGAGACTATCTCAGTGGAGTACGTTTGAACCCTGTACCCTCTATATCAGAAGGCAAGCATGCAACCACTCAGCCACAGCAAAAACTTTCGTACAGTCGAAATAACTTAGAACACTGGTTTTACTTTAACATATCTGGAAAATAAATAAGCACATAAACAACAACGGAAAAACACTACACTCAACTTTAGCACACCGAAAATTAATTAAAATGTTTGGGCCAGTTATCGTCACTTAAAAATTTATATCACTCAAAAGTTTCATCACTGAAAAATTTTCATTGTTTAAACTTTCTTACAGGGGAAAGATTTCCATGGAAGAAATTCCGGCTGCTTGAAAATCTCCATTATTTACATTATTCATCGTTTAAATTTTCCACAGGGGAAAATTTCCATGGTGTATTTAGTGCATTTGCGGTGTACTTAGTTATATTAACCTGAACTTTACAAATCTTCTTAAAATAATAATAATAATATTACTATTATTATTTGTATTGCCATTATTATTATTATTATAAAATAATAATAATAATGTATACTGTAAGAATTGCTTTATAAAGTGGAACTATGCTAAAATCACAGTGATTTTCAATCTTAGAATCCATACTCTGCAGTTTCAATCTTAGATTCAGTTTAAACCACATCTTCAAAATCCAATCTAACTATACTTCTTATGCTACCCTACAAAATCTCTCACTTAACAGTTTGATCATTCTCAAAAAAACCTCAAAAATCCTGGAAACATGCACTGAAACTTCAAAAAAGTCATTAAAGCTGTCACACTTTCCAGTATGTTTGCCCTTTCCAGAAAAACCAGATACTTATAAAAATACTTATAAAAACAGATCAACACCCATTTTCAAATTATGACACTGCAGGTTTTTTACATTGCTTCATGGAAATTAAGCAAAACTTCACCCATGTGATGTTCTGTAATATAATTTAATGCAAGATTACAATTACAATGGATGCTGTAAAAATAATCACCTTCAACTGAACACAAAAATCATCCACCTTATTACACTTCTATGCATCAGCTTTATGGCTGTAACAAAGATTTTTGGATTCGTATCACATTCATTCACATACAAAATGTGTAATTATTTACGCACAACACAAGCTTAGTAACATGGTTTTCAGCAAAAACCATTGTTATATGTTGCACCAATTTGGTGTTAAAGTTTGCTGTGGAACAGCAACTGTTATTACACCTGTCAATTACGCATGTAACACTGCAACAATTGTCTGCAAGAATCAGAGAGAAACTGTGCAGCACATGGCTGAGGAATGGTGTCTCCATTGTTTCATTAACAGCAAAAACTTGATTGCATTTGCAGCGCAGAAGATTAAGTGGTCGAGATATCACTTATATAGTCATGCAGGCAAGATATCCTTTACATAGTCGAGCTATCAAGTGTTGCTTCTGAACCTGAAACAATCATGGCATGAACATATTCTGTAAAGTGTTGCACCTTCGACACAAGACTTGTGACTCCAGATCTCGTATCTTCCATAACTGCCCTTCATCTTGGTGCATGAAACTGAGTCTTCAGCTGGTCTTCTCGTCACGCACTTTGGTCTCCCTGACTTGCAATTGGTCTTCAGCAACAGAAGATAGTCTTCTTGTATTTCTTGACTTGGAGTATAAACTAGCAGTTGGTCTGAAGCACTTGCATCCAGTATTATGTACATCTGTCTCACGCACTGACAATTGATCTTCTATAGGCAGAATCAGTAATTGGTCTTACACACTTGCAATTCACCTTTTTTGCATTCCAAATCATTCTAACACAGTCGCAACTGGTCTTATGCATTCCCCATCATTTGTACACACATCCCATCAATCATAGGTGCTTCGAATTAGTCTTACAGAATATTAATGGATCTTACACACGATTCTTCCAAACTCACAGTTGCATCCCGATCACAGCACTTAACCAAAAAAATCGAATTAGCAGAAATCATTCAAACACCTAGCATCGGCTTCGTGTTTTGAATTCTGGCTGCAGTAGTCACTGTCCGTTTTCGATTCGATGGACGGCGGCAGATTCATTAGGGTCTCCCCTTCAGCCTGAATGTCCAAGTTCCCCCCCAAAAGCAAGTTCGGGCGTTTCTTAGATGCCACAGTGGAATAATGGCCCATGACATGTGGATTTGCCTGTTGCTTCTCCACCTCACAACAGAAACCGTTTTGCAACTCGCTAGTGGCGCTCGTTCTCTCGTCACTTGCGTGTTCGTCACTCGACGTGCTCCGGCCGGGTTTTGTCGACCGCCGAAACGAGTCAAGCGAAAACCGGTACGAGCGACGGTTCAAGTCGGACGGTTTCCGCACCGGTTCGTCAGTCGGGATCGATGGACGTTTTAACAAAAAGAACGGATCGAGCGGGTTGGACTCTGGCGAGAATTCATCGTTGCTCCAAACATCCTGCGATGACATGCTAAATGCGCCCATGTGAAGCGAGTGATCGCTGCTCAGGCGTGGACGCACATTGCGGCTCTTGAGGTTTGGCAGGAGACTGACTTCGAGTGACTTAGTCAAGTCTAAGGCGATCGCTGAACTCGGTCCGTCAAGACACGGTTCAATCAGCTTGGGATTTTGTTCGAGCAGATCAATGATGCTGTCGATCGTTGGCCGGTTTTCAGGGCTGAACTCCCAGCAGCTCAGCAGCAACATTTTCCTGCATGGAAAATAAATAGCTTATAAATGATTTAATATAATTTAACTGAAAATAAATCAATGATAAATGATTAGATATAATTTAATTGAAAATAAATCAATGATAAATGATTTAATATAATTTAATGGAAAATAAATCAACGATAATTGATGTAATATTATTAATTAAAAATAAATAACTGATAAATGATTATATATTATTAATGGAAAATAAATGAATGATAACTGATGAAATATTATTAATGGGAAATAAATCACTGATAAATTATTTAATATAATTTAACAGAAAATTAACCGCTGTAACATAATGCTGTGTAATAATAGATTTATTCAGATCTTCATCTCAGAAATGATTTTGTTCAAAGTAAAATAAATTGCTGTAATGTAATGTATGACACTTCGAACTTCAAGACTCACACTTTCGGCGAGCACATAGGAGGAATTTCGATGCGCTTTCCGTTCTTGACAAGTTCAAGGACATCTTTGTTGCTGTGACCTTGGTAGGGGAAGCTGCCGAAGGTCATGATCTCGTACAGCAGTACTCCGTAACTCCAGATATCTGAAGCGGTTGTAAACAGTCCATCCCTCAAGCTCTCCGGCGCCATCCAACGCACAGGGAATTTACCTAAAGATGGAAATAACATATGCCAAAAATACAGCCACCTATACCACATTCATCTTCGACAAATCCTGTCCTGATTCCTTCTGTTTTCTCTGTCTCTATCGCCGTTTCAATTCCACACACTATCCACCCTAGCCGTCTGACTACCTGCCTGTCAAAGCCCTGGACCTTGACCTGAAACTGCACCTTACCTTACCTGCTGATTGATTCCGTTTTGACAGCGCACCTGCGAACAAGCTTGTTTCTGCTACATAGCTTTCACTGGGGTCTGTAGAAATCTGGAGATTATGATTACAATTATATGAAGCACTTTGAAATTGTACGCATCTAAACTGGACCCTCGGAATATAATTGTTTACTACGTAAAAACTTTGTCTAAAGCTGGAACAACAGGACAGACACCACTGTAACTGTAATTGTAATTTGACATTTATAAAGCCCCATTTCAAGAATAAACTCATCAGAGGTGCTCCCGAGCCACACCAGCAAAACCACTGTCAAATAAGACAGACTTCTGGCGCCTGCGAAAATGTGGAAGGGACAAACTGAGAAGCTCGAGCCGCAATTCAAGAGAAAGACTATTCCAGCTGGTAGGTCCAACATAGGCAAAGCTTCTGCGCTGAACCATTGGAAGCTGCATGCATCTGAATTGGACCATTCAAAGGTTGATGCATACTGCACAGATATTCAGACTAGAACTGGAACAAGCATGCTTCGAAAATGGACTTGCAGCAAATTAAATTTGACTTTTGATTTGCTTCAAGTACCCCTAATGACTCTTTGGGTTTGTCCTATTGACGCCTTGACAGTAGCATATAAGATTCATCTGCAAAATGCGGATGTCTGTAATGTACCTTTATTGGTGATTCAGTAAATAGCTCAGTATTGTAATTGTAATTTGAGATTTATAAAGCGCCTCTTAGACGATAAACTCAACAGAGGTGCTTCCGACCCTAAAAGGTAAAATCACTGTCGAACAGTACAGTCTTCAGGCGCCTGCGGGACAGTGAGAGGGGGAGAGAAAGGAGCTCAAGTCGCAATACTCGAGGGAGACGATTCCAGCAAGTGGGACCAACGTAGGCAAAGCTTCTCGACTGGGCTGCAGCGGTACGCATGCGAGGGACAAACAGGAGATCTTGAGTGGCCGAGGGAAAGTTGCTACGGCCCGGCAACGAGGAGACCAAAGTGCAGAAGTCCATGAGGTAAAGGGGAGCAGAGCCAAGAACACAATTGCGCATGAGGGAGAGGATCTTAAAGTGGACACGCTGCTGGACGGGGAGCCAGTGAAGAGTGTCACGAATATAAGACGAGATGTGGCCATACTTTGGAATGCCCCCTATGAGACGAGCAGCAGAGTTGAGCACAGATTGTAGCTTAGCAGTGTTGGCAAGCGATAGCCCGGTAAAGATGGCGTTCCCAAAGTCAACCCTGGTGCAAATGAGGGCATGGACCAGCATGGAGACAGCATGAAAGGAAAGAGTACGGCGAATGGTACGGAGCTGACGAAGATGGTAAAAACAAGAGCGAGAGACGCTGTTAACATGAGCAGACAGGGAAAGCTCCTGATCCAGTACAACCCCGAGATCCCGGACCGTAGTAGAGAAGGAGATATCTGGAAATCTTTGGCGTAAGGAGGAGAGATCGATCTTGGCGAGCTGTAAGCGGCCACCAAGCCAGATGAACTGGGTCTTATTACAGTTCAAGCAGAGGCAATTGGAGGACATCCATAGGTCAAGGACAGATGTGAATCCTCTGAACAAGGGCAGGGGCTGCCTCCGCCAGACCAAGGGCATAAGCCTGGGTGTCGTCTGCATACTGAAGGACGGCAACACTCAGTGGGAGGAGGGTCCGAGCTAGATCAGAGGTATATAAAATATAGAGGAGAGGAGCTAGGACGGAACCCTGGGGGAGACCAAAAAATACGGGAGACCGACGGGACCGCGAGGGCCCAAAAACGACAGATTGAAGGCGGTCGGAGAGGAATGATCGAAACCAGGTGAGGGCAGAGCCTGTGATACCAAAGGAAATCTCCAAACGCTCTAATAAGATGGAATGATCAACGGTATCGAAAGCAGCACTTACATCGAAAAGGGCCAGAAGGGTGACATGCCTGCAATCAATAGCCCCAAAAACGTCAGCAAGAAGGCGAGTCATAAGCGATTCGGTGAAATGGTATTTCCTGAACCCAGACTGAAGAGGAGGCATAAGAGAGTTAGTGTCGAGGTAGTGAGATAGCTGACAAGAGACGGATCTTTCAAGGAGCTTGGAGAGAAAGGACAGGTTAGAAATGGGACGGTAATTACAGGGGGCACTAGGGTCAAGGCCCTGGCGCTTCAAAGATGGAAAAACTACTGCAAGTTTGTGGGAGGGTGGGATTGAGCCCTCAGCCAAAGAAGTGTTACACAAAAAATGAAAAAAAGGAATAAGATCGTCAATAAATTCCTTAATTAAAAATGGAGGAAGCATGTCCAGTTCACAGGACTTGGCTGGTGAGTTCAGGATTAGCTGACGGACATCATCCAGAGATGAAGGGCTCCAACTATTGAGCATGGAAGACGTGGGAGGGAAAGAGGGAGGAGGCGAACCCTCAGTAGACTGGCGAACAGAGTCAATCTTCCCGCGCATGTAGTTAAGGTAGTCCGTGGCGGTGAACTGAGGCTGAGCTGAAAAACCGGAGGCGGTGGAGCGACCAAGGACAGCAGAGAGCGAGCGCCAAAGTCAGTATATAAAATGAAATCGAATGAACATTTACATTACATCAGAAAAGATTTATATGGCAACTTTACACCATCAATCAAGTGATTGGCTGTACCCTTTTGATTGAACTGATAGTAATCCTTGTCGAACATGCATTTCGTCATTCCGAAGTCACCAATGAGAACAGTCTTGTCGGAATTCACGAGGCAGTTTCGACACGCCAGATCCCTGAATGAAAATACAGACTGCATAAATTACGGTAATATAAAGCAGCCTATTACAGCATAATACAATGTAGTGTTGTATAGCATAATAACGTCCAATGCAACAAAGTGTGAAGCATTTTTAGCATAAACATATGGTGTAAACCAATGGTAGAAGATATCAGAAGCGTATCTATCAGCATAATGATTCCTTGATATGCAGAACACAGAAATGGAACTTTGCCAGAAACAGAAACAGACCTAAATCAAATATGGAAATAGACCAATATCAAAAATAGAAACGGACCTCAGCCAAAAACTGAAATGGCCATATGCCAAAAACAATAAGACCTATGCCAAAAATAATAAAAGACCTATGCCAAAAATAAAATTAGAATAATACCATAAAAGAAATGCACCTAAGCCAAAAACAGAAACAGATCTATGCCTAAAATAAAATTGGGATTTCACCAAAAACAAAAAAGGAACTATATCAAATAACACCACAAAAATTCAAAAAGCAAATGGATATATATTTATATATCTATGTAAATGCAAGTTCAACTCTGCCACTGCCGTACTTGGGCAGTGCCAGTCCCAAGCCTGGATAAAGGAGGAGGGCGACGTCAATGGCCTTTGATGCCACAAGATGTCACTAAACATCGGAACTACTACTAACTGCAAGTTTAAAATTTGCAGCTGCTAAAAGAGGAGTTCAGTGGCATTGATTCCTCCCAGCATCGAGGAGGTCACATCCTTCCCCTTCTTACATTCCTGCCTGATAAAATCAGTTTAGATATTAGGCTGTTACATATTTATGCCCCACTTTTCCAATGCTAACACAGTAGCACCATTATACAGCGGAAAAGTAATTAATTAATTGAGTAGGACCTGTGAACATAGTTGAGCCTTGACAGATACTTGAGTCCGTTGGCGATGTTGAGCGCCATCTTTGTTAGGCCGCGCGAACTAACATCGTCTGCTTCAGATGACGTCTGCCCAACCATTTGACGCCGTGCCAAAAGAAACGTCTTTAGATCCCCTGCAAACACCGACCCATATAAAACAATGATCAACAGTCTTACTCAAAACTCACTATTCTTTTTATTTATTTTTATTATTATTATTATCATTAGATGTACCAGCAGCACCCCCAACACTACCAGCACCAACACTACCAGCACCACCACCAGCACCACCACCAACACCACCACCACCACCACAATATTATTATTATGATTATTATAATTATTATCATTATTGTTATTGTTATTATTATTATCATGATTATTAAACTGATTAATATTTACGGAAACAACGCAGCACAGCACAGTGAAGCAAATGAAGAGTGGGCAAAAGGACCTTACCATGCAGCATGAACTCCATAATCATGAAGATTGGATCGCCAGCCGTACAGACGCCAAGAAGTTTCACGATGTTTCGGTGATCAAATTCCTTCATCATCTCAGCCTCGCCCAGAAAGTCCAGCTTAAACAACACAAAGAATTATAATGTCTAGTATCACTGTGCCAGCAGTTACCTTCGAAGACGATTGTAGACTTCGTAATTGCAATCACGACAATTAATACAGCATCATCAGTAGCAAGCTGCTTCAGGGGTGCTTTACAATGTCAAATGTCGGCGCACACAAGAGTCCAACATTAAATAACAAACGGACAATGTACAAAATCAGATGCTGATACTAGAGTTATATCTTCTTCTTCTCTTCTTGTGGTTCTCTGCCCTTTAGGCAGGTTCATACGTCCAATGGCGCCATTCTTCACGGTGCTGAGCATCTCTTTTCAGTCCGCTGTATCCATCCGTGATCATCCAGTCCAGCAGCATCTGTCTAGGTCTTCCTCTTGTTTTTCATCCCTCCATTCTTCCCTCGATAATAGTTCTTACAAGTGAGTCCCTTCTCATTATGTGGCCAATCCATTTCCTCTGTCGACTTCTTATTGTTCCCACCAAGGATCTTTCTTCCTCTACTCTTTGCAGTATCTCCTCATTTGTAATGTGCTCCGTCCAGCTGACTCTCTCCATCCTGCGCCATATCCACATCTCAAATGCTTCCAATCTTCTGATGTTTTCCTTTCTCAGAGTCCATGTTTCTGATCCATACAGAACCACGCTCCAAACCAAGGTTTTCACCAGTCGTTTCTTCAGGTTCCGATTTAGTTTCCCTCTCATCAGTTCCCTCCTTTTACAGAATGCGTCCTTTCCCATAGCTATTCTCCTTTTTATTTCAGCATGGCATTTCGCATCTTGTGTAACCACACTTCCCAGGTAGCAGAATTCCCCAACCTGTTCTATTTCTTTAGAGTTATATAGTAAACAGAAAATTTTAACTGTTAGCAGATAATAACAGATGGGATCTCAACAGTCTCTTATTAAAAACAAATTCTCAGCTTCTTGGATGGCCACAGTAATATAATGCATCGTTGGCAGTTATGGACCTTTGAAAGTAGGTTTTAACATAACATCATGTGCTACATGTAATGTCTTCAGTGCCATTCAGTTCTAACCTAAAGATTCTGCTTCTACCTTAAGTTACCTTTCTCCACTTTGGTGATGACAATGATGATGATGAGGATGATGTTGGATATGATGACGGTAATGCTGATGAAGAAGAAATGACAATGATAAGATCTGATGATGAAGATGATGAAGAAGAAGATGATGACGACTATGGTGCGCTTGTGTACTCACCATAGCCTGACTTCTCATTTCTCGGACCTGGGGGATTACGACTGTTCTTCAACTGATTATGACTTCACTACAGTTTCCTTGAAGCAACCACTGACTGATGCTTTGTGCATTACAATAACGGCGCTATAGAAGCCAATAGACCAGACAAGGTAAGATGAGACTACCTTTTCTTCCAGCGTGGCACCGTTCTTGAGGGTCTTGACAGCCACTGCAACCCAGGTTCCATTGATGTTTGCCTCTCCTCCGTAGACCGTTCCTGAGGTTCCTTCACCGATCTTGCGGTTGAGGACGACCTTGTCACGTGGAATCTGCCACTTGTCCAGCTTCTCCAGCAGATGGTAGGGATCCATCTTCCGCTTCATCTTATCCACCTGACGACTGTACCTATGCATAAAACATCACAGTCATTCAATCATTCATTTGTCCATTCAGTCATAAATCCATCCATACATGCATCTATTCATCCATCCATCCATTCATCCATCCATTCATCCACCCATCCACCCACCCACCCACCCAAACCCACCCACCCACCTACACATCAATCCATCCATCGATCCATCGATCCATCGATCCATCCATCCATCCATCCATCCATCCATCCACCCACCCACCCACCCACCCACCCACCCACCCACCCACCCACCCACCCACCCACCCACCCACCCATCCATCCATATTTTTATTTTATTTCATTTCATTTAAGGCACTTATAACCTGCACAAAGTCAATAAACCAGAATTTGTAATGAAACAGTCATCAAGACATCAACGTCAGTCATCAGAACTATGGACCACTTCTGAAGGGTAACGAGACAGATACGAAAAATCAATGTATCACTTTTCCGAGTGGTAGATAATGACCATACCACTTTTTAATGGCTACAAGACAGATGCTGCAAAACCCAAGTACCACTTTTCTGAATGGTAAATACTGAATGTACCACTTTCTAAAGGTAACAACAGAGATGCTGAAAACAATGTACAACCTTTCAGCATGGTAGACAACAAACGTACCAATTTTCAGGGTAATAAGACAGATACTGAAAAGCCATTATACCACTTTCCAGAGTAATAGACAGTGAACATACCACTTTTTAAGGGCTACCAGACAGATGAGCATAAGGCCGATGAAGATGCTGATTCCGATGACATTGGCGATGACGATGGCAGAGTCACATTCGACGCCGAGCAATAGACGAAACCTCTCAATACTACACTTCTTCGGCTCTGCAATTAATCAACCATTACCATCATCATCATCGTCATCGTCAGTAGCAACAGCTTTATCATTATCATCATTCTCATTGTATTCATCATCCTTGTCATCATCATTATCAGCACCAACATCAGAATTATTATCATTATCATCTTCGTTGTTGTCTTGCTCCTCCTCCTCCTCCTCCTCATCATCATCGTCGTCATCATCATCATCATCATCATCGTCATCATCATCAGTTCTTTATCACTGTCATTTCTTCTTCATCACCATTACCATCATCATGTCCATTAATATTAACCAATAACATCATTAGCATCATCATCATTGTCATCATCACCAACGTAGAGGAAGGTAACTTAAAGTCAGGTAACAAATCACCTATTTATCAAGCATTTAAAGCACAACTGCTCAGCGCCATCGATCAACACCTAACCATTAAAAAAAGAAACAATCTATAGACACAAGACATAAGTGGGGCAAGCTACTAACGCATGTGGCCATCTGGCGGTCGTTGTCCGTCACTCGTGAACCAGATGACCTTTGAGTCATTGAGGAACAACCGGTTGGTCAGGTTCACGTTGTCCGGCGAAAACTGACCGACGAGCACCACTGAATCGCTGATGTGTTGGTAGATGTTGATGATGCCCATGCGGTCGGCCCCCGTAAAATGGACCGGTCCCGAAGCCCCGGAGAAATGGGTGTTGTTGAGGTAGTACATGAAACGCCTGAATGGAGAAAGGAAGCAGAGAAATGCATGAAAAAGATCATTTAGTCGGTTTGGAGAAAATCTGCCAGAAAGAAAACTTATTCATTCGTCCGTTTGTTTGGTTGTCATTGTTCATACCTTTTTTCAGCTTCAAGAAAAGATTAACAGATTAAAATCACCTCTAATCCTTCATTGATTCATCCATCCATCCATCTATCCACCTCTGCCCGTTCATACACTCATCCATCCACCTGCCCAAACACCCACTAAATCACCCACCCACCCAATCACTCATCCAATCACGCTGACTTGCTCGCTTGCTCGGTCGCTCACTCACTCACTCCTCATTTGAACAAAAAAATACCAAAGAAGCTTTGCATTAAAATATCAAGACATTCAAGCATTTAAAAAACATTCACAAGAAATGCAAGCAGTTTAAAAAACCATTAACAAGAAATTAATAAATTTAAGAAAACATTAACAAGATGGTTAAATATTCTCCTAAAACCAAGAAAACCAGGCACATAAACCACCAGACCATCGCGTATCTTTCAACCGTCTTCTCTAGCGTTACTCAGGTCTAAATATAAAACTCATCTGTGCTGACTTGCCTGCCCACTACAGCCTGACCTCTGACCTTTCGGCTTTCAACCGGACTACTCCAACAGACTACATTTTTTGGCCATCCAGTGTAACTTGAAGCAACAATTGATTACTGCCCTGTGCATTATGATAGTGGCACAACAGAAGTCTTTAGATTAGATTTGATCCCTTTAAGACAAAACCCTCCTAGCGAGTTCTGTTTTGGTGGGATCTGAACCCTCGATCTCCCGGCTGAGTCGGGCATGCCAACCGCTAGACCAATCATGCACCCATCTACTGCATAAGTTACTCACTGGACAGTTCTGTCCGTGTGTAGAGATTCGAGGGATGACGGGTCCTGCGTCAGAAGTTGATGGAGGCTGCGAGCAAAGACAAGGACGGCATCGTAGGCATAGCTCGCATAGGTACTGGGCATTTTCCGCTACAATGTTCAAAGACATCTCACTCTGAATTTCCAGACAACCACTGTCCGCTGGGCTCCAGTTGGGCTCCCACTGAGCCACAACTGACTACAGGTCGCCAGCTATAGGCCCAACATAGGCCCAATGAAAGTAATGTAATTGTCAATCTAATTGCTTCTAATTAAATCTAATCGCTTCTAATTATATCTGTTCTAATCTAATCTAACTGGTCCTAATCAAATCTAATTTCTTCTGATCAAATCTGTGGCTGCCAGGGAATCAAGCGATAAGGTTCATCAAATCTCCAATCTAATCTTGTCGGTTCCAATACAATCACTTCTTATCAAATCTGTTCTAATGTAACTCAATGCATTCTAATCTAATTGCTTCTAATCAAATCTGTTCTAATCTATTTTAATGTAATCTAATCTAATTGCTTCTAATCAAATCTGTTCTAATTCAATGCATTATAATCAAATCTGTTCTAATTCAATGCAATCTTATTTAATCACTTCTAAACAACTTTGTTCTAAATGTATTCCAATTAATATCTTCTAGTAAAATCTGTTCTAATCTAATCAGATCACTTCTACTCAAAATATCAAACTAGTTCTATATAAATACTACCATCTTAATAAGCTCTATGTGAATACTGCAAGTTTCTCTAACCAATGCGCTCATTCGCCTGCGGTAGGCCAGGTCCCACTGGCGGACGGTTGTATTGCCGACGATGTGAGAGTCCAGGTGACCGAGGTAGGCGGTATTGAGGAAGAAATCACCTCGGATAGCGACCTTCATCTCTTCCGAAGTGCATGGAACCTTATCCGGAAATGTTGGGCGAGAAAGCTCGTTGTAATAGTCCGTTGACCACCATTTCTGGGTAAACCATGATGGAAGAAACCACACGTAGCCATTGGCAGCTGTTAAACCCTGTACAGAGGCACAACCAGCAACTGTTAAACCATTGGTACAACCATACAACAGAAACAATTGTAGATGAAAACCCGTTACACCAGCTCTGACCACAGAACAATTCACCACCAAATGATGTAAAACTGGAAAACAAAAAAAGCTGAAAATCAAAAAAGCAGAAAACAGTAACCTCTTAATTCATGTACAGTGCACCTTTTAGACTCGGCTTAACTACGGCACTATACAAATTGTCTTGTACGTGTAACTGTTTTCTTATGATTAGTTTTATTACTGCTATTGTTATTACTGTCATGAGTTAACCATAACTACTTCATAACAATTAGCCTCAGAAGAAAACACTCTAAATAACATACAACTGCAGAAAAAACTACTAAACCATGCACAACCATAGAACAAAACACTAGAACAAGTAATTTATTTAGCAAAAAACTACTAATACAACATGGTGGTTTAATGTACAACAAGGTGGTCCAACCGGCAGCACACCAAGCCTAACGATGTGTGTTCAAGCCTACTGAGCGAACTCCACGTAGCATCCTGGACAAGTTATTAGCACACTTGTCTCTGTCACCAAGCAGTATAACTCGGGACCATAGTTTGCTGGGAAGTAAACAGCAATGCACTGGTCCTGTGTCCAGGAATTTTGGATTCATCTATTGCCCGCTTAAGGGGTAAAGAGCATAAAATGAGCGCCTCCTCTACGTTCCACAAGCTTTACTTGTTAAAGTTAGGTTACGCTTACTTTTCGATATGCTTCACAGATGACAGCACGAGCCGTTTGTTCAAATGAAGTGAGAATGATGATTCGAACATCTTTCTTCTTCAGCTCATCAATATGCTGAAAAATGACAACAGTCTTCAAATACGACAAATATTCAAATGCGACATGAACATTAAGCAGTCATGTTCGAAGTACTCCATGATTGTTGGCACGAATTTAAGTCACTTTGGAAAGCACTCAGAGCTTGATGGCACGGTCCTAATATATTCCAGTCATATTGGATGTCAAAAAGTCACTTTGGAAAGCACTTTCAACTTTGTAAAGTATTTTGGAAAGTACTCTGAAAATAGTGGTTATAATTTATTCACATCAAATTACTCTGAACTTACTGGTAACAACATTTTCACCTTAGAAAATACCTTAATTTAATGACACAAAATGAATTCCCTTCGGAAAGTACTCTGAGCTTAGTTTGCAGGAACCTTAACTGCTCTGAAGTACTTTCATCACAGAGCTACTGACCTTTGCAGCATCCTCCATCTTGGCCTGGCGTGGCATCTTCCGGTCGTAGATCACCTGGATGGATCGTGACAGGAACAGGTCCTTGAGGAAGGCGTGGTACTCGGGGTAGCTCTGACCGTCCTCGGCAAGAAGCGCCACCTGCCCCCAGTTCCAGTGTCGAAGCAGTTCCACATAGACAATGCTATAGGGCACCAGAAACAGAAAAAAATACATAGCAGGTTTCATATGTAATGTATTGTAAAATATTGTAATGTAATGGCAACTTTATGTAGCTCTACATATGGACAAAACTAAGGTACCAGGTGTGAGATACAATGTAATGTAATGTAATCTTGAAATTATGTAGCTCCATACATGGAAAAAATTGAACAAGTCGTCCTCAAAATATAGTTGTGCTATATAAATATAAATGCAAATAAATGCAGAGAAACAACCTGGAGGCTTTGAGATGCTATCTCACATGACAATCCTTCTCATGACAACCCCTCTCACGACAATTCATCGTGGGACAGCCCTTCCAATGTTTTGCAGGACTCACGAACTTGCTCGCTTTTATTATAAATGGTAGAATCCCAACTTCCTCCAAAGGCCACAACGCCCTGGAGAGGTTCTGAGACTGGCAAATGCTGACCCGTTCTGGAGGATGTCAGGAATCGTGCGGAAAAAGAGTGGAAACTGGACACGATTTGACAGCTGGACAGCGTCCGCACTGTAGCTGATGACGATTGTATTGAAGTGCTTCGACACACCAGCTATCGGCTCAGCAGTCTCTGAACAGCCAGGTCCTACAACAGACCACCAGACCATAAGATAAGATCATCAGACCAATGGACCACGAAAAAGACCACAGACTGACAGACCATAAGATAAGACCATCAGACTAACAGACCATCAGACCAACAGACCATGTTGGCCGCGTGGCTTTCTGTGTCATTTTGACAGATTATATCGTCTAGCGTGACATAAGCTCGATAATTTACTGCAGTTTCGTTGCTTTCTGTTCCCGAGTCTGCGTGTCGGAATTATTTTTCCTTTCCAACATGGATTTACTGCAATTCGGACGGTTTCTTTGCCTGTTTTCGTGACCTTCTGTGCCTGGAAGAATCCACCTACAGTGGGGGGACAGGGTTCCAGCTTGACTCTCGAGCCTTGGACCTTCAGACCATCTTAGGAAAGGCTCCGACTGTCAGCCACGGAACGGTTCAACTAACTAATGGCTTAACAACCTACCGGCCGGCGGGCAACGAATACCTGTCCGTCCTGCGTATATCCTTTGGATCGGGGAATATCTGAACGCCGCGTCGCTTTCCATCTGCGAGGAACTGTTGGATGGTGGGACAACCACGTGCCATCGGCGGCGGATCACATCGCCCATCGTCGTTTCCTCATCCTCGACGCTACGTGCTTCAGGAACTTCGGGACTTCAGAACATGCCATCGTCTTTTAACTCTAGTTGGGAATCTGTTGGTATGGCTTTGCGTGTCTGCACGAGCTTGCCACTGGTGACTCTTCTAGTTGTCTGAGCTATGTTCACTTACAGGATATTATTCTGTTCTTAATGACACTTAACATCATTAGTGACTTTTAACATCAAGTCTAGCGCAGTGAGCGCCACTGATTCTTAGAGAGGCGCTATACAAATTTCTGATTACAATTACAATTACAAAATCAGACTAACAGACCAGTTCTTCATTGTGCAGATAACTAGAACAGTCAAAATTACTGGGCTTCCACACACATCTAGAGCCCAATCTCTCTCTCTCCTTCTAGTTGGACAATTTAACCCCTCGTGGGGAGGAGTCAGCCACATGAATCCTTTCTCTCCACTTTCTGTTTCCAGTGTTCCCCTTCTTTCCTTGAGTAGTTTGAGGTCCTGTTGGATCATGTTCCTCCATCTCTTTCTCTGTCTTCCCCGACTACGGTGTCCATGAGTTCCTACTTCATAGTTCTTTTGATGTAGCTTTCTTTGTCTGCACGTTCCACATGACCATATCACCATCTCAGTCTGGCCCCCGTACTTTCTCGGTTATACAAGCTGCTCCAATCATCTGCTTTATATATTCATTCTTCTTCCTGTCCTTCAGTAGAGCCCAATCAAAGGGTTCCAAACGACCGTGATTACGATTACGACTGGTTACACAGCATCCAATTACATTACTGGTCTACATTCTTACCAAGTATGCCAGCGATCGGGTGAGTCTTGTTGACGACATACTGGAGAAACTGAGTCATGGCAATGTCGACTTTACACTGAGTGTCTTGAACAAGTAAGACAAGTTCGTAGTCGGGTAAGATACTGTCATCACTGTTAACATAATCCACTGCCATCAGTGCAGCTGTAACATCAGATATAGCACAGGTCATCAGATATAGCACAGGTCATCAGATATAGCACAGGTCATCAGATATAGCACAGGTCATCAGATATAGCACAGGTCATCAGATATAGCACAGGTCATCAGATATAGCACAGGTCATCAGATATAGCACAGGTCATCAGATATAGCACAGGTCATCAGATATAGCACAGGTCATCAGATATAGCACAGGTCATCAGATATAGCACAGGTAAGCCAAGGTCAGTCATCTCTCACAGGAAAGGTAAGGTAAGGTAATTTGTGACACGGTATAGTAAGATATGGTAAGGCATGATAACATAATGAAAAGGCAATGTAAGGTAAGGTAAGAAATGATAAAGCAAGAAAAAAGTATGTAAGGTACAGTAAGGGATGACAAGGCAAGGCATGGATGGTATGGTATGGTAAGTTAAGGTAAGGTAAGGTATGAAATCATGATAATGTAAAGCAAGGTAGGTAAAGTAGGGTCAAGTAAGATATGGTTATGTGAGCTAAGGCAAGGTAAGGTAAGAAATGATTATAAAGGAAATGATGATGCAAGATAAATTACGGTAAGGTAAGGTAAGGTAAGGTAAAGGGGTGCAAAAGCAGAGTAAGGTAATCGTAAGCAAATGGTAAGGCGAGGTCTGGCTGACCTGGTAAGATTCCAGGCTCTCTCCAGAATGGCCCCGTAATAGGAAACATTCCCCCGAGGTAGATGGGCACCTTGCTCGACAGGTTCTCAGGCACCCAGCGCCTCCAGCGGTGTTCGTTGGACCGGACCCAGGAACAGGCTGCCCTCTCAAGGTCACGGTCCGGTGACAACGAACTCCCCTGCTTTCGGTAGTTGATCAGAAGGTCGTTGATCTCATCCTGAGACAGTTCCATGCGTGAGATCAGGTAGTAGGCTTCCGGGGTGTGTGACTTGATCGTTGCCCAAACCATCTTCGTCAGCTGGTGTACCTCAAAGTCACAGTCCTTGGGAGGCTTCTGGGATGACTGGCACATTGGAAAGAGGACCCGGGAGTAGCCTCCAGTCGCCATCAGGTCGTTCGGAACCCAGTTAAAGAAGAGGACGGGCATCTCGTGCGCCACCTGGTGCTCGACAAAAGAGTTGAGGTGATTGCCAAGCCATGCAAGGCCAACGTCAAGGCCAAGGTTAGTTACCTGCTGCTCAAGAAGACTGCCATCAAGTTCTGCAAGGAAAGTTGAAGTCAACATTACTTAACACTGTTAATCTACCTAATGCTAATGTTTATTACTAACATCCTAATGTACCTAATGTTAATGTTTACATCTAATGTTAAAATAATTGCACCTTTCTAACATTTCATTATTTAACTTTTTACTGGCTACATAAATATGATCTTGTCTTTGGTTTTTGCTTACAAACTGCGCAGTTGTGCAATTCAACGGAGATCTTCAAGGAAGGTTAACGTTAACATTATTTAACATTACTATTGTACCTAGAGTCTAAACATCTGATGCTACAGTTGTCACACACGGGCAACACTCGTTTTATTGAACATTATTATTACACATAATCTCATCATTAACAGTCAAAAAAGACCAGTCTTTTCAAGCTAATCCCCCATGAAGAAGCTAAGGGCTTATTTCCCAGGGGTTCTCATGCCGGAAGCGCCTCTGAGTAGTTTGTTCTGTAAGAAGCACTGTATAAGTTATCAATTACAATACAATACAATACAAAGGGCATGAAGTACAAAAAAAATTTTCCTGGTCTTGGCGTATTGTGGTGGGTTGGCCAGTCATCTCCCTCACCATCTGACCTTCCCACAAGCAGTTTCCATTTACATACAGCAAACATATCACAATAAAATTATTTACACATTTTTCAACAAGAAATTTATTTAACATGATTCTATTTCACACTAAAATTATTACACCTCTTTCAACATGGAAGTTGTTTAACGTTAACAATAAACAATAATTTCGTACAACGCTAACAATAATATTTAGCACATAATACATGTACATTGTACATAAAATCTTTTTTTTTAAAGTGAGTGCATCGACTGAACAAGGTCAATAAAAATCGATGGGAAAATCAGATGGCAAAGGAAGGACGACCCTCGTATGCCGAGGCCAAGAAAATGAAGTCATTAATACCTCACACATGAAGCTGCCCAAAGAGTTGAATAAAGCTTATCTTCATTTTTTTGTTTACAAACCGATAACTTTCAAAAAAAATCCCACCTGGATACGACGACAGCAGAAGGGCACAGGTGTTGTTGCCATGACGACATCGACTACCAGGCGGATAATAAATGCCTCCATGACAACCGTTGCCATGGTTCCCACTGCAGTAGTCGGATATTTGTCCCTGAGAGTCGATGGCATGTGCGGTGAGGTTGGCAAGTCGCTCTGACTGGTTGCTAAGAGAGAACAGTGACGTCACCCTGGACAAGCGCAGCGCTTTCCAGTGGTCAATGGAAGTGTGAGATGCATTCCAGCGCTCCTCCACCAAGTGCGTCGGCATGAACCATCCGAACCTGGAAACGTTTGTTTCGAATGATCAACTTGATCGATCAATCAATCAAGTAATCAATGAACCAGCAAATCAGGCAGTTAGTGAGTGACTGAATGAGTTAGTCAGTCAGTATGCCAGTCAGCCAGCCAGCCAATCAGTTAGACAGCCAATCAGCCAGGTAGCCAGCCAGCCACTCAGCCAGTTTGTCAGATTACCTCACACTACTTCTGAAAATGTAAAGGATTACTCAAACTAATAAGTAGGTCCCATTTGAATCAGCTAGCAAATGATCCCTTGACCTAAATAAACAAGTCTAATAAGTAGTGACCCCATTCAATGGCTGCGATCATGGGATGGAAAACATGCTGCATAATTAAACAGGTGCCCTAGAAGTTCTAAGAAAACAACTGACTGCATTATTGGTCCAGAACTCACCTGCCGGACGGTCCGAGTGGACCAGCATTTACCAGGCTGCACCTACTGACCACAGCCTCCAAGTTGAACCCTGGCCTAACCCAGATTTCCAGGTTGACCATGGTCTCCGGAATCTTCGAAGAGTTCCTAGACAGAACATAATTTCCAGATAAATCAGCAAAACCTCAAGAATAAGAATGATAAGAACAAGAAGAAAACAAGGAGAAGAAGAACAAGTACGAGGAGGAGGACGACAACAAAAAGGCAAAGAAAGAGGACAAAGAAAAGAAAGAGGAAGATGAAGAGGTGGACAAATGAAGAAGAAGAAAAAGAAAGTGAAAATAAGAAAAAGTAGTGGAAATAGGACAAGAACAAGCGAAGTCCGAGAGGCAGCCGTGGGTATGAAGTGTTAGCGACTTCACTTTCTCAACCTTAGCCCTCTCCGTTGCTGTCTTATCTTTGCGCTAAGTGTACAGCTGATGTACTCATTATACAACCGAGTCTGATAGAGGTTGCAAGTGACATTGTGCAGTCGGTGCACTCATTTTGTAGTCCAGTTCTCCAGGAGACACAAATGGAAGAGAAAATGCAAAAGTACAAATGTAAACATAGCAAAATAAACAAATACATAATAAATAACTTTTACTGCTGAGGTTCACCAGTCTCCAATGAAGAACGATTACCTGGACATGACCATTAAAAATGAGAACAGGTGCTGCTGTTGCTATGACAACAACTTGGTAATTTAGAAACAGCCTCTAGGCAACGGCTGCAGAAGCAGAATAACGAGAAAACTGACTCAAAAAATTAGACTAATAACAATAACAGTACATATTTGTTAAATTGTTTGTGGAAATTAGGCTAATGAATAATAAATAATATTAATAATAAAAATAATAATAATAACAGCAGCAACCATAGTAAGAATAATATTAGTAAGAACTGTAATAGTAATAATAATAATGGTAATAATAATAATAATGGTACTGGTAAAAATAATAATAGTAATAATAATGAAGGCAATAATAATAATACTAAGCTGTTAAATTGCTTGTGGAGAATGAGGGCCTAACAACAGAAGATTTGGTGCATTTTGGGTTCATTTTAAAATGCAAACCGCACTCAGCTGGTAACTACTAATTACTGTAATGTCAGCCTACAACAACAAAAATAAATAATAATAAGAATAATAATACTTATAAGAAGAAGAAGAATACTTATTCAAGAATAATAGCAATAATAAACATGTCAATAACAAAACTGGCAGTAGTGGTGGTAATGATGAAGAAAATCAAATATAATGATTGATGATGACAATCCACAATTACATTAGATGATGATGATGATGATGATGATGATGATGACACCAATCACGATCATAAACATACTAATGATCGTTGACAACAGCTAATGATCACAATCACAAAGATCAAGTCACAAAGGTCGTTCCTCGTACCCTGATAATCTTGCGAGTATCTCGTCAGTGTCCATGCTGTTGTAACCATCGAGCAGTTTGACTCTAGAGTACCCAAGTACTTCAGTTAGCAGTATCCTAAGTATTCTGCTCGTGAGCTGGTGCGACGGCCGGTTGCTCGTTTCAATTCTGATCGGTAGATTGGTGCTGTTGAAGTAGAAATGACGCTTTGGCACGACAGCTAGCAACCAAAATATAATCCAACACACCTTACAGGTAAGGTAGGGTAACTGTAATTGTAACTGTAATTGGGAATTTGTATAGCGCTTCTTCAAAAGAACCTACGCAGAGGCATTCTCTGCGCTAACGATGCTAAATGCCATTAAGAACGGAACATTCATCCATTAGTAAACACTGCTCAGACGACTAGAAGAGTCACCAGTGGCAAGCCATATGTTACACTGAGTCATATCTTACACCGAGTCATGTATTACATTGAGTCATATATTACACTGAGTCATATATTACACTGAGTCATAAATTACATTGAGTCATATATTACATGTGAGTCAAGACAGCAATGTAAGGTAAGGCATGTAAGGGAAATTAATGTACAATAGGGTTAGACAGGGTTAGATAGGGTTAGGTATGGTAAGTTGACTGGGGGGAGCAATGTAATATGGCCTAGGAAAAGATCAACTGACATATTCACCCATAATAAGACCCTTACATAAAAAGTACTAAGATATGGTGAGATAATGTAAACTGAGGCAAAAAGAGGTAAGACACAGTAAGGTCGTGTAAATTCGGATTAGACAAGGTATGATGGGCTGAGGTAGCAGGTAAGATAAGGTAAGTTGAACTGCTATATGGCAAGATAATATAAGATAACTGAAGCTAAGTTGGTATAAGGAAAATTGAACTGCGGTGCCATGGTACGAATAGGTAACTACAGCCCGCTAAAGTGGTACTTGGCCGGGTATTTCGCATGATGTACTGCGTCATGCTTTGAACTGCGGCAGCGCAGTGAGAATGATCTCATGTATATGAACCAGTTCTTTTGAAAACGGTTCTTCAGGCGCGAACGGTTCTCGGGTTACTTAACCGTCTATAAAGAACTTCCGTCCAGTTATTAGTATGCTGGCATTGAAGCTTCCAGTCTGTAAACAGTTCTAACAAGTGGTCGGTCATCCACCCGCCCGTCACCTGGTCAGCCAGGCAGAAAAAAAACATCCCGAAGAAGTAGGCCAAAGTTGGCTAGTCACGGGAACCAACACAAATCCCTTATCCCTCCCCAAAATCCCCTACCCATCTACCTTACCCTATTTCCCCTCCCATTATCTCATCTTCTCACCCTATCTCCCTCTGGCCCATCTCCTCTAACAAATCTCCCCTCACCCCATCTCCCCTTACCCTATGTCCCTACCCCAATTCTACCCATCTTCCATTACCCAATCTACTTAGTCCAGGCTTGTGTCAATTGTGTAATTGTAACTGCAATTCATTTGTAATTAATTACAATTACTTAATTACAATATGATCAAGTAGTTGTAACTGATTTGTGAAACAACCAATTATATGTACATGTAATTGTAAATGTAACTGAAATGATGTAATAATAACGATGCGATTGATTTTGTCAATTCCTGAAAACTATCTCTACATTGCTTATTCTTGTTACTAACTTCTTAAAAGTTATCTTACTTATACAAGACCAGACTCGTAAGAGGCAACCGACTGTGTGCAAAGTGAACAAATGTATCAATGCATCCAGTGTTATCCCAAACATATGGGGTTTACAACTCAAACTGGATTCAGTAGTAGGTCTACTTGACCAATATTTTGTAAACAACAGGTTTCTGATCTTTTGTTAGCCTTCAAAAGCCTCCAATCCAAGATGAGATTAATGTCCCATATATACATCATATGTGCTGTACTCGATTGTATTTTGTCTTGTCTTGTCTTCAACCACCCTCAAGCCGACGATTGGCTGCACCACGGACAATTCTGTACCATCTGCTTCTGTCCCTTGTTTCTTGAAATAACTGGTCAAACGATAATTCAGTCCACGACTTGAAGTAGTCTATCCAGGTCATCTTGGGTTTTCCCCGAGCTCAGAATCCAGGATTTGTGCCTTGAATGATCTCTATCCTTAAGCACATGCCCAAAGTAGGACAGCTTCCTCTGTTTGATTAATCCGAGTATACTCCTCTCCACTCCTGCAGTCTTTAGAACCCAATCGTTTGTCTTCTTGGCAGTCCACCGTACTCTAAGAATCTGCCACATGCACTTCATTTCAAATGTCTTGATTCTTGCCTCTTCATCTTTCTTTATGGTCCAGCTCTCACAGCCGAACTGTGCAACTGGCCATACAAGAGCTTTTCAAGGTCATATCTTTGTAGAAAGCAATATGCCATGACTTTTCCATAAATTCTTTAATGTTGCCCCAAAACATTTTACTTTTTCCAGTGTTGACCAAATCTATACTGCACTCTTTACATGACTGTTGCTTCAAACTTATTGGTGCAAGTTGCACTTGAGCAATCAAGAATATTGTAATCACAGAAATGCAGAATTATGCCAGAATAAGTCGGCCACTGTCTCAATTCAGTAAACGTCAGTTGTTGTGGTAAGTAAGTCAACCAAAATGGAATAACTAGTGAAGAAAAAGATGAAGCTTATCAGCATATCTCAGTTGGTGCTTCAAGAAAAAGATGAAGCTTTCTGGTGTCATGGATATCTCAGTTGGTGCTTCAAGAAAGAGATGAAGCTTTTCAGTGTCATGGATATCTCAGTTGGTACTTCAAGAAAGAGATGAAGCTTTTCAGTGTTGTGGATATCTCAGCTGGTACTTCAAGAAAGAGATGAAGCTTTTTAGTGGCGTGGATATCTCAGCTGGTACTTCAAGAAAGAGATGAATATTTTCAGTGTCATGGATATCTCAGTTTGTGCTGCACACCCTAAGCAAGATGACTTATCACTGGCTTTGAGACAAGAAGAGACTTTTCTTCAGTCTTCTGCCCTTAGGCAGGTCCAAGAATCCACCAACGTCACTCTTCTCTGTTCTTCATCCAATCCAACAGCATATTCCTTGGTCTTCCTGGAACTTTCTTTCCCTCAATTATTCCTTCACTCGCTGTCCTCAGGAGAGAATTTCCATGTAGTACATGACCAAACCAGTTCATTAGTCTCCTCCTTATTGTATTGAGCAGTGTTCTTTCTTCCTTTACCAAGTGCAATACCCCATTTGTTTTACAATTCTTCCAGCTGACTTTGGCCAGTCTTCTCCATATCCACATTCAAATGCCTCAAGTTTTTCAGTTTCTACCTTTCCAATAGTCGTCCATGTCTCAGAACCATACAGTGTTACTACACTCCATATGAAGCTTTGATTAACTATAACAAATTAAGGCCAAGAGACTGTGAGAGTGACCAGCTAGCGTGGTGAACTAGAGCAGCAAAAAGAATCTTTTCAATTCAGCATCTCCTGCTCCAGTTGAGAGAATTTTCAGCATAGCGGCCAAGTTTTCGGCCTGATAGAACGAAGCCAAAGGCTGATAAGTTTGATGGTCCCTCCTTCCTCCCTTCCTTCCTTCCCTTCTTCCCTCCCTCCCCTGCTCCGTACAGAATCACCGGTCTTTGTTGTCTTGGTTGTCTTTAGTCAGTGGTCCTGTTGTCTAGCTGTCGTCCTGGAGTGGTTGTCCTTGTGTTGTTGCTAGTATCAGAAGCAGTTGTATTTGCACCAGTGCCTTTTGTATGTTGTCATTCTGTGTTTTTCTTATGCTTGAGTTTGAAGCAGTTGCCGTTATGCAGTTGCCTCTTGTATGTATTTGCAGCAGCTGTTGTTCTGTGGCTGCCTGTTGCTTGTTTTGTATACCTTTGTTTTGTATACCTTTGTTTTGCATACCTTTGTTTTGTATACCTTTGTTTTGTATACCTTTGTTTTGTATACCTTTGTTTTGTATACCTTTCCCTGAGTGGAACAGGCATTTTGACATTGCATAATACACCCGATCGGTCTTTCCATTTAGCCAAGCTGCCTTAATCCTGTTCTGAACATCATGTTCGCATCCTCCCTTAGCATTCGTTACCGACCCAAGATATATTTAAAGGCTGATATGTTTAAGAGTCTAATCTTTTAAGTGCAGCAGCAGCCTAAAATGACACTGAGTGACGTTAGAATAAAAGTCGGTGGAACCGGTGCTCGTCTCTTTCTATTTGTGAAATAAACATACAAGCGGTGGATGGCAGCAGCACAACACTTAATTTAGGAACGTATGACGTCAGTGAAAAGTAATTGTAAATGTAATTGTAACCGACACTAATATAATCGTAATTTAATTGACTCCAGCTGAACAAGGTGTAATTGTAGTCATGACTGACTAACTTCTGGTTCCTCTGACCTATCGGAATTCGACCTAGCTTTTCCAACGGATTATGAATTTGGATTGCGATTTTGACTTGAAATGACCATCGACTGATGTCTTGGGCATTATGATAACGGTGCTATAAAAGTCAGAATAGATTAAACTAAATACAAAAGTAATTGTAATTTAATTGAATTTCTGATAATGTATAATGACCCACACCTGCTCCCTACCCAAAATCTACACATCTCCCCTTACCATATCTCCTCTACCCCATCACCCACTTCCCATCTCCCATTACCCTATCTCCCTATCTTGTGGACTGACCTTCTGGATACTGATCTGATTGCAGCTTGGTTTTGGTGCGCCATCAGTTGATGCTTTGTGCATTCGACACCGGCGCATTAGAAGTTACTAATTATTATTACCCCATCTTCCACTTCCCATCTACCCTTACCCTATCCCCGTCCCCTTACGTCCTCAACCATCCCCAAAACCCATTTCCCGTACCCCATCATCCCCTCCCCATATCCTCAACCGATCTCCCCCTTTCCCTCCGCCGAACAACAAATTATCCGCAACTCGTAAATAAAGGTTTCATTTCCAATCCGGAACTAATGAGGAAATTTCTCGGTCGCGATCAGTAAACGTCGCTCCACGTGATTCCAGCGATAAGCGCCTAACTGTTACCAAGCGGACGTTTCCAACAGGTGCAGTGTCTGAAAGCATCACGTATTTAATGTGGCCACTGACTTCACAGCAATGTCTGCTAATAGCAGATACTGGTGTGGCGCTCGAAAGTGTGGCTTACTGCTCTTAAACGTAACTAGACTATTCCCCGCAGGACATCTTCAGGCCACCTCGGCAAAAATCCTTGAGGAAAATCCCAGATTGCTCCGCTGTAGCTACGGACCATGAAAGCCGGTGCCTGGAACTATCCCGATTTTGATAACACTACCCCAGCATGGCGCCTTTTCTAAGCAACCATTTTTGTCCTCATATCATTCACGAGACGGCGTTCACCATCACAAACGCACCTTTTCTCATATTATTCGCTAGACAGCGCCAGCGTTCACCACCACATGCACACAATCGAACCACACGCGCGTCTATTGTTATACGGACAGATATCTGGTAACGACCAGCTTTAATGAGTCTGTGATGGGCTTCAGCAGAGGCGTGATAGATTTGTTTGTTGCATAAAACATCACGCAGGAATAAATTTTCAGTCTGCAAACACGTCAACATCGAACAGGATTTCGCCGAATAACAAGCCCTGTGACACATTAATGCCTTAATCTGAGTCGGAAATGTCACGGCTGGCAGTTAGACAGACAGACAGGCAGAAAGATTTCGAAGACAGACAGACAAGCAGTCAAATAGATAGGCAGACAGACAGACAGACAAGTAGACAGACAGACAGGTACTTAGACAAGCTGGCTGGCATACATACACATACAAATATAAACACTTACATACACACACACAGACGGAGACTGGCAGAGAAAGACGTAAGGACACATAGGCAGAGGGAGGAAGAAACACAAAGGCGGAAAGACAGAGAGAAAGCCTAACGACAACGGAGGCAGAAAAAAGCCGAGGAACAACGAAGATTGGCGGCATACAAATCCTCGATGACGGAAGGCAAGCGGCTTTCATGCCGCATTCCTTTAGGCCGTAAACTCGTAGGAGAAGTCGTAGGATTAAGCACAGACGCGCACAGCACACATACCAACCAAAATAAATGTGTGGTTACTTTACATGACATTGATGTATATTAACTGCGGTATAAAGTCACAGTTCAGCTTCTAGGGTTGAGAAAGATACGACGACAAAGATGGCGGGGTAATGTAAGGTAAGAAAGAACGAAGGTAAAGTAAGGAAGGCAAAGAAGATAAGCTAAGTCGCACTGGGAACCAGCTTATTCACATGCGCTCAGTCAAAACAAAATCGATAGGCAAAAAAGGTTCGATTCCAGGTCGAGATCGAAGAGTTAGGCTACGGTGGGTAGAGTTTGATACTGGATCTGAGTGACAGATAAGGGGAAGAAAACGATAGTAAGATTAGATAAGTTAAAGCAAGGCAAGGCACTGTAAGAAATAAGAAGGCAAGGCAATGCAAGATGGGAATTCTAGCCAGCGTGTTGCAGGCCACCATAGAGTTTGGATTTTGTGGGTTGGCCATGGTTGTTCTTGACGTTTTTGTTGTTGCTACGGGTTGTTGCGACTGTCCGCTAAAGAGACGCGAACTATGTAGGTCGTGGCGATAACAGGCGATTGCATGACTCGGGGTCATTGGCAACTCTGCGTACTGTTTTTCATGGCACCTATGTAGACACTTTCGTTGGGTCTCGTTTTGCCAGTTCCGGATTCAAGTTTGCGTCCATGTGATTGGTGATGGTAATGGTTTTGGTGGTTGTGTTATAGGCTGTGATGGTGGTTGTGGTCATCAGGGGTGTCAGCGCGGGGGAGCCTGAGGCAATAACCCCAACTTAAAAATCTAAGAGGAATATAAGGTAATTATGTGAAAGTGTAATCGTAATCAAGAATTGATAAAGCGCCACTTCAAAAATAAACTCATCAGAGGCGCGCTCGGCCGGACAACCCAGAGCCACTGGGGAACAAAATGGTTGTCAAGCGCTTGCGAAGGAGAGGGGGAGGACAAGCAGGTCCCCCTGGACCGCCGAAAGGAGCAAGCTGCGGCCAGGGATACAGAAGGTCACTCAGGGCAGAACATAAAGCTCCCTTAGGTAGAGTGTGGTAAGAATAAGCAAGGTAAGACTAAAATAAGGGTGGTATAAATGCAAACGTTTCATTATGTAAGTATGAAGTAAGACATACAATACAATACAACTGAAATTTGTTAATGCCCTCCTTACAAAGTTCAGAAGTGCACTTGAAGCCGGGTTAAGTGAAGTATTAAGAACAATAAGCAGACTGGAAGAGGTAAGTTTTAAGGTACAGCGAAAGACAGCCTCAGTAGGAGAGTTGCGAACATGAGGAGGTAGAGAGTTCCAGATGGAGGGACCAGCAACTGTGAATGAAAGCCGGCCAAAGACAAGACGTGTACGCAGAACAACATATTTTCCAGCAGATGCTGACCGAAGAAATGATCGGCCTTTAACAGAGTTACAAGGTGTAACCATAGAAGATAAATAGGATGGTAGATGATTTGAACGTGCTTTGAACATGAAGAGAGCCAGCTTGAAGCGGATACGCTTACAACTGGAAGCCAGTGTAAAGAACAAAGGGCCGGAGTGATGTGATCTCGGTATGAGAGTCCAAGACACAGTCTTGCAGCTTGGTGCAGTATTTTAGTTAGGGAAAAAGAGTGCACTCAGGAAGATCACAGAGTATTGAGTTGCAGTAGTCGAGTCTTGTAAGAATAAGGCTGTGTGTTAGCATTTTCAGTGATGCTGAATCTAGAGTAGAGCGAAGTTGTCGGATCCTTCTGAGGTGAAACAAGCACATTCGAGAAGTTGCATCTAGCTGTAGTCTGAGAGTGTTGAGTCAAGCATGATTCCAAGACCCCGGACAGTAGAGGATGGGGAGAGTAAAGAGGAGGAAGTAGTGAGCAGAAGTTCAGTGCACTGTAGGAGTTTAGAGGAACGGGCAAACCAGATAAGCTCGGATTTGTCACGGTTAAGTTTGAGGCACATAGACAGACTCCATAGGATAATGTCATCTATGCGGGCACGGAGTCTCTTTGTGGCATCTACGGCTTCACACAGCCGAAAGTGTACATAAAGTTGGGCATCATCAGCATAAAGGTGGATTTCTATGCCATGACGCGAGGCGATGGCTGATAGTGCTGAGGTATACAGGATGAACAGCAGTGGGCCTAAGACGGAACCTTGTGGGACAACAAAGAGCACAGCAGACATGAATGACGAGAGACAGACGACACAGCAGACATGAATGACGAGAGACAGCCGACACAGCAGACATGAATGACGAGAGACAGCCGACACAGCAGACATGAATGACGAGAGACAGCCGATACAAACAAACTGAGTACGGTTAGAGCGGTAGGAGATAAACCAGTCGAGTATTTTACCTGAGATACAAAAAGACTGTTGCAGGACATTAAGTAGGATGCAGTGATATACACAGTCGTAAGAAGCAGTAAAATCAAGGAGTATTAATGCAGTCACATATCCCTTATCAGCAGCAAGGACAAGATCGCTATAGACTTTCAGGATAGCTGTTTCTGCGGAGTGAAATGGTAAGATAATGCAAGGTGAAGCAAGGAAGGCCCTTCAAACACGTATGACCCGGGAAAACGCCTTAAGCCGTGATCGGAACAAAACTGCCAACTCATAAAAAGCACGACGTCACGACGTGAAGGGATTGCGTCCGATTCACGCATGTGCTGGCGGCAAAGACGCATGCTTAACGAAGACCGGAAGAGTCGGAGTAATTGCGAGTCATTTCAGTCGATAGGTGGCAGCACGGACAGCCAGAGAAAACGAGAGAACGTCGTGCCAGTCTCTGTAAAAACACAACAGCCAAAAAACGCGAAGAGATTATTCCTGGCTAACGAAATTATGCGAGGCTAACGAGTGCAGTCAAAGCGAACAACGCCGACAAGACGATGTTGTTTTGACGAAGAAGCCTTTAATTTAACATAAGAATAGCCTAGTTTTTTTAAAGATACTGTTCCTTTATTCGTAAACACGTCATTAAGAACAATCGCCATAGCAAGTCGCTACGTGCTCAACTATCCTTCGTTATATAACCGCTTCTGGCGTGCTTTCTTAAAAGCCCTTGACAAAAGTCCTCTAACAATTAATTCACCACCACAATTACCACCACCACAATTACCACCACCACCACCACCACCACCACCACCCTCGCCATTAATTGAGGCTATGTTTCACAACTTCTATTGCGAAATTTGACTCTTAAACTCTTGGGTGGAACTTGGGCACACCAAAAAATTCTCTTATGGTAAAAAATGGAAGCCAATAGCAACTCTGACCCCAAGACTACCTCTGACCCTTAAATGTTTAAGTTGGGGTTATTGCCCCAGTCTCCCCTGCGCCGACTCCCCTGATTACCACAACCATCATCAGTACCATCAAACACACCACCACCGAAACCAATACCATCACCAATCACATGGACGCAAACTTGCATCCGGAACTGGTAAAACGAGACCCAACGAAAGTGTCTACATAGGTGCCGTGAAAAACAGTACGGAGAGTTGCCAATGACCCCGAGTCATGCAATCGCCTGTTATCGTCACGACCTACATAGTTAGCGTCTCTTTAGCGGACAGTCGCAACAACCCGTAGCAACAACAAAAACGTGAAGAACAACCATGGCCAACCCATAAAATCCAAACCCTATGGTGGCCTGCAACACGCTGGCTAGAATTCCCATCTTGCATTGTCTTGCCTTCTTATTTCTTACAGTGCCTTGCCTTGCTTTAACTTATCTAATCTTACTATCGTTTTCTTCCCCTTATCTGTCCCTCAGATCCAGTATCAAACACCACCCACCGTAGCCGTCTGACTGCCCCCTGCCTAACTCTTGGATCTCGACCTGAAACCGAACCTTTTTTGCCTATCGATTTTGTTTTGACTGAGCGCATGTGAATAAGCTGGTTCCCGGGGCGACTTAGCTTTTGTTGGCGCTGTAAAAATCTAGAGTTTACGATTATGATTACCGACCTTGCCTTATCCTAGCGGACCTTGCCTAGCCGTGGTTTATCCCATCTTACCTAACTGTCTTGACTTTTACACTTTGCCTATTCGTATCTTAACACGCTTTCCCTTACCTTGTCACTTTTCACCGTATCTTGCCTTGCCTTGCCTTGCCCTGCCCTATGTTTCCTTGGATTGCCTTACCCTGCCATACATTGCATGCCCTGCTTTCCAGTCATCACGAGATGTCGCTAGTGGCGTTTCTTCCGATCAGCCAGGAAAACTAGATTTATTCCTCCGTCAATGGCCTCAGTTCCCTAGTTTTGATCTTGTTGATCCGATTAACGAAGCAATTTACGCCAGTGGGTCCAAATCAGTCCACCCTCCCCTAGCCTCACTCCCTCCCCCACCCATGTCGTTTCTACACACGCGACATCAATGGTCCTTAAGTCTAGATGCAACCCAGACCTTTTTGCTAAAAAAAGCTAATGCGCCGTCATCGAATTCAGACGACTTCGCACCATTATTTGACAGACAGACAGACAGACAGACAGACAGACAGACAGACAGACAGACAGACAGACATACATACATACATACGTACACACACAATGTAAGACACATACAATGCAAGGCAAGGTAAGGTAAGATAAGGTGCAATAAGATAAGTCAAGGTACGACCAAACACATTTAGTTACCTGGTCTCTCCTGGAGGCATTTCGAAGTGGCAGACACACGGCCGACTACCATCATAAGCACAAGTGGTAAAACCAGCTCCAGCCAACAGGTGGTACGAGAGCAGCACCGGAAACAGGTGGTGGCCATCAGAAGCTGGCATAAAATTTCGAGTCACTGCGGTCTGAAACCAGGCGTTGTCCTTTTCTTCTTTTCTCAGCGGTTGTCTTGGTTGTCTTTAGTCAGTGGTTGTCTTCTTTACTCTTGGTTGTCCTGTTGTCTAGCTGTTGTCCTTGAGTGGTTGTCCTTGTTGTATTTGCACTGCTGCCTTTTGTATGTTGTCTTTCTGTGCTTTTTCTTATGCTTGAGTTTGAAGCAGCTGCTGTTATGCAGTTACCTCTTGTATGTATTTGCAGCAGCTGTTGTTCTGCGGTTGCCTGTTGCTTATGTTCAAAGCAGTTGCTTTGTGAAGTTGCTTGTATCAGAACAGTTGTTGCTCGTCATATCAGAAGCAGTTGTTTTTCAGTTGGTTGTTGTCATTAGGTTATTGGTTGCTACATAACCACATATTCTTGTGTTGTCAGTTGTCACAGAGATGAGTCTGCACTGCTTGTTGTTTGTGTTGGAGGTTGTCTTAGAAGTGGTTGTCCCGGAAGTTGTTGTTGTGATGTTCTTTGTTATCTTAGGCGTGGTTGTCTCAACTGTTCGTTGTCCAGTTGTGTTGCTTCAACACTCCACCCTCTCCCGACTGTTCCTGCGGCTGCTAACTGGGCAACATGCTTTTCTCTCGTCGTCTTCGCTAGAGAGAATTAAAGACCGAACTCTAAAAGACAACAAAATAAGAACAGGAAGTTAATTAATTACGCATGGTTCAACTAAGCACCTCCATAAGGCAACTAATTAGGACTTCGCGTAAACAGTCGACTGGCACCAACCATTGTTGTCCTAACCAACCTAACGAAGTCGGTGGAAAAAATGTAGAGGCAGCAAATCCCCAGTAACGATTTAACTTCAACATAACATAAAATTTAATTTCAAAATAACAAGGTACCAGGCAGGAAGACAGCCAGGCAGGCACGCATGAACGCATGAACACAGGAACGCAGGTAAGCAGACATACTGATAGACAGACAGGCACGTAGACAGACAGACATGTAAGACAAGCACAAATGCATACAGATCCAAACATACGAACAAAAGGACTGCCACACAAAGATCGAGACAGACGTGCAGAAAGACAGACTGAACGCAGCAGCACAGCACACGCGAGGAAGGAAAGAGGGGCAGGGATGCAGACTGACAGACACCTACGGAAGGCAGGTAATCAGACTGGCAGTCACAAGCATGGCCTTTTGTTAAATAGCAATTGAGCGCAACGCCACGTCACTTGCCGCTCGTCGACTATGCGCACGAAGAGGAAGTTCGGCTACCCGTCACGTACTATTACGCAGCAGTCCGTGTGCATGGCGTCTCAGCGAAATTGATTTGGCAGCCAGTGGAACAACAGATCGCCCTTGCCGCAGCAGGCGAAGTAGACCGAGGTTTCATAATGGTACACAGCCAGCGAAAATAAACACTGCTAACCCATAGCATGTGGACTGGAACCTCGAAGACGTCCGCAGAAGAGTACGGATTCCGATGCGACAGTTTAATGGTTAGTGTTGAACTGTCAACCCAGAGGACGGGGGTTCAAATCTCCTCCATAAAATGAATACAGTGACCCACAGTGTCGGTGCGAAAATCAAAAAGAAAAGCAAAATTCGGGACTTTATTTACACTGTGTCCGGAAAAATTCCAAGGCTTTACGGTAAATATGAAAATAATTAGTAAACATTAATCGATTTTTAAAATTCCAAAAACAGTTTAATCCTGAAATATTATTTGCACTATAATTGTTGTTTTGGCGTAAAAATTTTATAACAATTTTGTCTTCCTCGCTGAACGCCATTTTTCTAGCAACTTTCTTTACAAAATATAAAATTCAAATACGTCACTGTGACGTAATTTTAAACGGGGGCCGTTAATAAATTACAAAGAATTTTGTTGGTAATTATATATTTCAGGATTAAACTGTTTTTGGAATTTTAAAAATCGATTAATGTTTACTAATTATTTTCATATTTACCGTAAAGCCTTGGAATTTTTCCGGACACAGTGTATAAACAGCCCACATTTTAATCTTACAAATGATTATACGCAGCATTTAAGGCGGTGTCAGCACAGCTAAGGGGATAAGCGCAGTGACAATTATTGTTGCTGTAGGAATTTTTAAGCGTGCAAAGTCGCACAGAAATGCTTGTGACAATGCCTCTGTAAAGTTCATCAGACTAATCCCTTACACCAAAACCTAGATGCGGCAGGGTGGTCTATCGGTAAAGCGTTTGGTCAACGATCATGTGGTCACGGATTCCACTCCGTGTAACGACCTTGGGCAAGGTGTTCGCGCACACCGTGCCTCTGTCATCAAGCATTATAATTTGGTAGCGGCGTAAGCCGGAGAGTAAACGGCAAGTCCTGCGATGCACTGGTCCCGTGTCCAGGACATTGAGGTTCGTCCGCTGCAAATTCAAGGGCTAGAAAAGGAGATAAGCGCCTCCTCTACGTCTCACTGGCGAGATCTGGGACACACACACTTTACCAACCCCTAGAGCAGCCATGGGCTAGAAGTGTTAGCATTAAGGGCTTTAGTAGACTTATGATGTGCATGCTTCAAGATTGAGGCTTCGTATCTGCACTGTCCAGCAAGACCTAAAGCTCCTTCGATTGAAGAAGAAGATACTGAAGATAGAAACAAAAGGAAAATAAGGTTTCGTGTGGCTGACCCCTTTCCTGGGAGGGATTAATTCCAGCCAGAAGGAAGAAGAATCTGCCCTGTCCCAGTCTCTCGAAACCTCAGCAGGGTCTTGGCTTTAACATTTATTCAACAACAGGATGTAATTAGTTAAGACAGTGATGATGTACTTTGGATGCTTTTAAGAAAATTTGGAGGGTCTGTATAATATTTTGGTATGTTCGCAGTCGACGCATGCATTCTATAGTTGGGTTCGTTAAGGCACAACAAGTTTTATCACTAAACAAAATTTGTTTTGTTGATAAGTTCGCCAATCGATGAATTATCGTCTAGTGGGTACTTTGACACGACGCGCAGAGTTCGGAATTCCGCGTTTTGCGACCAGTTACTATTTGATGGAGGTCCAGAAGGAGAATGGTGCGCGAACGTTTAAGACCGTAACAACATTCAGAAGAAAGTTATTTCTTCATCGTAAGAAGGCATCTACGTTTCATTGTAGGGAAATCGCGGGCGAAGGGGCATATGGCGTCACATTTACCTCTCTAGCTATAAATCACACAAAGTTCAGTTCTGGATAGAGACACTGGCCTGCAATTTTAACGGCGACTTTGATGAAGACTGATAGGATCATATGATACTGTTGTTGTTGTTGTTGATGATGATTACGATTATGATGATGATGACGAGGAGGAGGAGAAGGAGGAGGAGGAGGAGGAGGAGGAGGAGGAGGAGGAGGAGGAGGAGGAGGAGGAGGAGGAGAAAGAGGTGGACGAGGTGGACAAAATGGTTGTGGGGGTAATAATGACTGATGTCGCTGCTGCTGCCAATGATGAGTATATTGATGATGAAGACCACAACAACAAGCATATGTACATGTATATATACAAGCATATATGCACAAGCATGGAGCTATATATATACATGCACATATACCAGCACATACACATGTATAGCGCCTTGTCAAGGTTTCCAAAATGTACTCGTGACAACAGCGGGCGACGACGATGAGGAGGGGACGAAGACGACAGATCCTCTTCGAAAACATGTTCTGCCATCATACTTGATATTATGCCTAATGTTAGCCATCTACTTTTGTAGCCATAATTCAAGCCATTAGGTTATTTTCTTTAGCCATCCGGATCCTTCTTTAAGCCATCAGGATCATTATTCTTTTAGCCTTCCAGGTCAATCTTCTAGCCATCTGGAGCATTCTTTAGCCATCCCAATCATTTAGCCAACCGTAACATATTTACGGGTAGCCAATTGGATAATTGTTTTGGCCCACTGGATCATTCTTTTAGTCATTCGGGTCTTAGCCATCCAGTTCATTCCTTTAGCCATCAGGATAATTCTTTTAGCAATTCAAAACGTTCTCTTAGCCACTATGATCATTTCATTAGTGAGCAGACTATTCCCTTTCCTCTCCCCAGAACCCTGCAGTAACTCAAAGCTCTAGCACAGAAAGTCAGTCAGTCAGTCAGTCAGTCAGTCAGTCAGTCAGTCAGTCAGTCAGTCAGTCACTCAGTCACTCAGTCAGTCAGTCATTCAGTCGGTCAGTCATTCAGTCAGTCAGTCAGTCAGTGGGCGGGCGAGTAGAACTAAAGGGTCAAACAACAACAGCACCAGCTCGAAAACAAGTATATTTATATTTCCGGACCCCACCCGACAAATCAGATTGCCACTTACAACTACCACCGGAACACACAGGCTGACAGTCAAAGATACACAAACTCCCAGTATAAGACAGACAGAAATACAGAGAGACATACAGACGCAGACAGGCACACAGACAGACAGGTAGACACACAGAGGCATAGAAAGACAAATACTGAAAGATAAACAGACTCACGGGGAAATACAAACAGGCATAGAAAGACAGGGACTGAGACAGTCAGACAGAGACACAGATAGACACACAGGCAGAGAAAGACAGGGCCAACGACAGTCAACGACACACAGACAGCCAGTCAGTAAGGCAGACAAACAGACATGCCGACAGGCATACAGATACACACAAGGAGAGGCAACCACAGAGGCATACAAAGAACAATACTGAAAGACAGACACACACGCCAAGACCGAAGAAAAGACAGACAGGGACACAAAGGCAATCAGACACAGACATGAAAAGAAACAGTGACAGACAGACATACAAAGGCATAAAGTCACAGAGTCAAACAGACATACACACAGAGGTACAAAGGCAGACGACACAGACTTAGGCAGACACAGGAGCCAGATGGAGGCGAAGGTGCAGCACAGATGACTCAAACGGCCCCAAAGCATTGAAAACAGTGAGCTCTGAAGAAGCGGAGGTAGTTGTAACTAACTACACCGCAAGCTCGTTATAACACGCTTCGTCATAACGCGAGTTCTGATATAACGCGGTCGAGACATCGTCTCCAAATTTAATTCCCTGTAGAAACTGACTTCATTATAACCGCGCTATAAGGCGGTTCTTCATATGGTTCTCAAAGAAAGCAATGTAACTAGTTTTTGGTGTAACTGCCTCTGCCCCTGGGAACACCATCCACCTCATCAACCTCCTTATTCGGACTTTCGGAGAAAAATATAAACCACAGAAGTACCAACCCCACCCCACTCTTAGGTCACACCATTTTAGAATCTTTAGATAGCCACGTTTCAGCATCTTTGGGAGGTACCAAGCATACTACAAAATCTGTAGTTACATACATACTCTTCAAAGAATCTGTAGTTACACACATACTCTTCAAAGTTGATTAAGACGACTTAAGAGATATCTAGTTTACTTATTGGTACAAAACAGTTCAGACCACTTTGTTAACAACTATTGTTGAGCTAATTTTCATGCACTAATGTGAAAGTTTTTGCAGCAAAGTGTTGACATTTTATGCAACATAACCTGCAGCAAAGAACATGCAACTACGAGTGTGGATTTTTAATGCAACAATCTTGTAGATTTATAATTTTTTCATAAAAGAGGCATAAACTGTTGCAAGAAGACAGTCTAGATATATATCAGTATCTTTGATACAATTGAGAAAAATTCTCAACAAGATGCTTATAACCAATACTATCAGACAAAGAATGAGATTAGGCTTCATTTTGGGAGCTGACTGCATCTCACATAGCCTGGCTTCTAGTTTTTTGCTGACCCAGTCGAATTCGACCCGGCTTGTCCAACTGTTCATGACTTTTGACTGATTTTTACTTGAAGCAACCACCGACTGATGACTTGGGCATTATGATAACGGCGCTGTAGGAGTCTTTAGATTAGATTAGATCTCAGCCAACAGCGGTTCAATGCACACTCGTGCTCGACAGGTAGAGCTTTATGTCGTAATACAAAAATTGTGTGTTTGCCGTAATCAATCGTTATATCACTTGGTTGCAAATGGCTGGCATTTTTAAATTCAAGACTAAAACTGTCAAAAGTTATATACATGATGTTGGTGCTTCATAGTAAGTACTTTTTGAGACTTTAATGCTTCAGTATGGTGCTTCCTTGTTTCAGTTTCAGATGCATATAATACTTCTGTATGATCATGACCAAGTGCAAAATGTTATTACAGCTCCTTTTCAAAACTTGGGATTCGTCCATTGCCTCCTAAAGGGCATAGAGAAAAGGAAATAAGCGCCTCCCAACCTCCCACTATGGGACACGAGACCTTTCCTTAATTTGCTGCATACATTTTGGAAGAGTGAAGTCCACACTTGTAGACTGAATCTATACACCATATTTAGAAAACATGGTCTCGACACTCCAGTGATTAGTGCGCTGGACTGTCAACCCAGAGGTCAGGGTTTCAAATCCCTGCCAGGACTGACAGATATTCCAAGATTTCTGCTCCGCCAGCGCTCCTAGCGAAGTTGTTCATAAAACTGACGACGGGAAGATCAGACGGTTGGGAAGAAGACTGGCCACCTGCCCTAATATGCCGAAGCGCAGAAAATGAAGTTGCTAACACTTCGTACCCATGGATACCTCATGGGGTTAGCTCAAGGGACGGCTCTTCCTCTAATCCTCTTCCTCCTTCTCTTCCTTCTCCTTCTTCTATTTCTTCTCCATATCTCCTGCTTCTTCTTCTCCTCCTAGCAAGCATAGCTACTTCGGCAACACACTCAATAGTCAACACAAACCAAGCAAACAATTGCGCGAAGTAGCTGCAATTCGACCAGTGATGGCTAGTGCTATTTATACATCGCACAATTATGAACGAACACGAGTATTTGGCCAAGACATAAAAGTCTCGGTTTTGTGCCTACAGAAGAGGACCATGTAGTTGCTCACACTAAAATCTGGAACCATAAGACACTATTGTCCTCTCGCTAAAGTAATGTCTATTAAAAGCAGACTCTAGCGTGGCTCATGCAATCTGAGAAGTAATTTCAACAGACAATAACGTTCTTTCGTCAAAGTAATATCTGAACAAGCAGGAAAATACCAAACACTGAACATGCACTAAGACCTCATTACGGTAGGTAGTGAGTAAAGTATCCCACAAGTGAGATGTAGGGGAGGTACTCATCCTTTTCTTGGCCCTTGAGGTGGCAATGGACGAATCCCAAGGTCCTGGACTTGGGGCCATCACATCGCATAGCAGGATTTGCCATTTACTTCCAGCTTATACTGGCACCAAATTCTACTGCTTGATGACAGAGGCACGTGTGTGCAAACAACTATTCCCGAGTTGTTACATGCTCAATACAGTATTACTACACAAACAGTGTGCAACAGACATTGCATAAGCACATTCCAGCACCTTTGTGAGGTTCTCAAAATGTGCTCTGTAATTGTTTTGATACATATACACATATATACACATATTTACATCCACACATTCATAAATATCAAATAAAAATACATACATACATGCAAAGTAAAATAGCCACATTACACTGTCCACTATTACCAGACATGAAAAGCATCAGGAACCTGGCGAAATACTTCATAAGTTACGACCCGCTAGACACAAAACACATCAAATGCCTCCATCCTCTGCTGCGTCAAAGGCATAACAACTCCAGCCGGGCAAACACATTTCAGCCTCGGAGCATAAGTGCATAGAGCCTCATTGCTACGGCAGTGCTTATGCCATGTGGGATGGATTGGGAGGCCGAGGAAGAGATTATTACGACGACATATGATAATGTTTGCCGATCATTTATGGTTGAACGGTCGCAAAAGTCATCGATGACGACTCGTCTGGCACCAAAGCGTCATGACGTCGATGCCATACGTCAAGACGACAAATGAGTTATACGCATGCGGCATGGTTGTCTTCTCGGTCGAGTGGTGTGTTTTTCAACGACAACGAGTTCAAGCCTGCACAGCAAGCACTGTGTAATGAACCTGGACCAATCCATCCATCCCAACCTCCATCTATCCCTCCCTCTCTGCATCCATCTATCCCACCACACATCTGCCCATCCACACCCATCCGTTCAACCACACCCATCCATCTACCAACCCATCCATCCGCCCACCCATCTACCCATCCAGCCAGTCGCCCATCCATCTATCCATCAATCCATCCATCCATCCACCCATCCACCCATCCATCCATCCATTCATGCACCCACCGCTCCATCCATCCACCCATCCACCCTTCCACCCATTCACCCATCCATCCATCCATCCATCCATTCATGCACCCACCGCTCCATCCATCCACCCATCCACCCTTCCACCCATTCACCCATCCATCCATCCATCCATCCAACCAACCAACCATTCAACCAAACAACCACCCATGCATCCATCCATCTTCCCATCCATCCACCCACCCATCCACCCATCCATCCGCCGCTCTATCCACCCACCCACCCATTGATCCATCGATAAGTACGGGCATTCATCCACTCACCAACCAATCCATCTGCCCCCATTCTCTTCCTCCTTCCCACTCTCCCTCCACCCGCCCCCACCCGACACGCCTCCACGGAAACAGAAATGAATATTTCGTGTCGACGGTCGACGGATCGATCAAAGGGCAAATAAGAACAAAAGATGAGCCACTGAATCCGACGACGATGACGCTCACAACCCTAGCCCACCCCACCCCAGACTCAGAAGACGAAAAGGAGCCTCAATTAGGCCGAAAGACGTCATTACCTCCGCAATCCACGTCACACTACTGTCGTCGTCGTCGTCATAAACATTAATCATCATCATTTTCTGTCATTATCATACTCATCATCATCATAAAAATTAATCATCATCATCATTCATAATTCATTCATTCATTATCATCATCATTGTAAACATTAATCATCATCTTCTGTCATTATCATAGTCATAATCATCATAAAATTTAATCATCATCATCATCAATCATCATCATAATCATCGTCGGCGTCATCATCGTTATTCACTAACATCATCGTCATCATCATCATCATTCATTCATTATCATCATTGTATAGTATACATTAATCATCATAATCTATCATCAGCATAATCATCATCGTCTTCATCGTCTTTATCATCACCATCATCATCACGTTAGGTCAGCTGAAGCTAGATTTTAGTCAAATCAGATTTAGGATTTGTTTAGTATAGTCAGGTCAGATCAAAAAAGGTCAAGTTTGTTTATTTTAGGCTACATCACTTTAAGTTTAGTCACGATAAGTTAGGTTATATTTACTGAGATTAGATTAGGAGAGGTTAGGTTTGGTCAGATTACTTTAGGTTAGATTAGATTAGGTAAAGCGAAGTTAATTAGCACAGATTAGCTAAATGGTTACCATAAATAGCAGTTGATTCCAAACGACTTCCAAACGACAGACACCCCCGCATATGGGCCAAAATGCATAAAACGAATCCAATCAATCGTATGTATGCTCGTGTTTCAAAGCAATCAGTAAAGTCGGCATTAAACGGACGAAAACAAAGCAATCAAAATGCATCAGTCTATCCGTCCATCGAAACTGCGGAGGCCTCGGATCCGACCGTATGAACTTTTTAAAACTAATACAAACGCGAAAGTCATCTCTGATAACCTCAGACACTGAATCACATGGATAGAACGCTTGTCTGGAACATTACCATAACTGCATTAGAACTATAATTACGACAATACACCATACAGTGCAATAACAACATAACATTTTAAAATACAGAGCAATGCAATACAACACTATACAATACAATGCAATCTATAACAGTGTATAATACAATGCAATACAACACTATATAATACAATGCAACACTATACAATACAAAGCAACATGACACTATACAATACAATGCAACACTATACAATACAATGCAACACTATACAATACAATGCAACATGACACTATATAAATACAATGCAACACTATACAATACAATGCAACATGACACTATATAAATACAATGCAACACTATACAATACAATGCAACATGACACTATATAAATACAATGCAACACTATACAATACAATGCAACACTATACAATACAATGCAATCTATAACACTGTATAATACAATGCAATACAACACTATATAATACAATGCAACACTATACAATACAATGCAACACAACACTATATAATACAATGCAACACTATACAATACAAAGCAACATGACACTATACAATACAATGCAACACTATACAATACAATGCAACACTATACAATACAATGCAACATGACACTATATAAATACAATGCAACACTATACAATACAATGCAACATGACACTATATAAATACAATGCAACACTATACAATACAATGCAACATGACACTATATAAATACAATGCAACACTATACAATACAATGCAACACTATACAATACAATGCAATCTATAACACTGTATAATACAATGCAATACAACACTATATAATACAATGCAACACTATACAATACAATGCAACACAACACTATATAATACAATGCAACACTATACAATACAAAGCAACATGACACTATACAATACAATGCAACACTATACAATACAATGCAACACTATACAATACAATGCAACATGACACTATATAAATACAATGCAACACTATACAATACAATGCAACATGACACTATATAAATACAATGCAACACTATACAATACAATGCAACATTATACAATACAATGCAACATGACACTATACAATACAATGCAACACTATACAATACAATGCAACACTATACAATACAATGCAACACTATACAATACAAAGCAACATGACACTATACAATACAATGCAACACTATACAATACAATGCAATACAACACTATATAATACAATGCAACACTAAACAATGCAAAGCAACATGACACTATACAATACAATGCAACACTATACAATACAATGCAATCTATAACACTGTATAATACAATGCAATACAACACTATATAATACAATGCAACACTACACAATACAAAGCAACATGACACTATACAATACAATGCAACACTATACAATACAATGCAACATGACACTATACAATACAATGCAACACTATACAATACAATGCAACACTATACAATACAATGCAACACTATACAATACAATGCAACACTATACAATACAATGCAACACTATACAATACAATGCAACACTATACAATACAATGCAACATGACACTATACAATACAGTGCAACACTATACAATACAATGCAACACTATACAATACAATGCAACATTATACAATACAATGCAACATGACACTATACAATACAATGCAACACTATACAATACAATGCAACACTATACAATACAATGCAACACTATACAATACAATGCAACACTATACAATACAATGCAACATGACACTATACAATACAATGCAGTACAACACTATATAATACAATGCAACACTATACAATACAAAGCAACATGACACTATACAATACAATGCAACACTATACAATACAATGCAACACAACACTATATAATACAATGCAATACAACACTATACAATACAATGCAACATTATACAATACAATGCAACATGACACTATACAATACAATGCAACACTATACAATACAATGCAACACTATACAATACAATGCAACACTATACAATACAATGCAACACTATACAATACAATGCAACATGACACTATACAATACAATGCAATACAACACTATATAATACAATGCAACACTATACAATACAAAGCAACATGACACTATACAATACAATGCAACACTATACAATACAATGCAACACAACACTATATAATACAATGCAACTCCATACAATACAATGCAACATTATACAATACAATGCAATACAATAATATATAATACAATGCTATATAATACGATGCAACTCTATACAATACAGTGCAAAACAACATTATACAACAAAATGCAACATAATGCAACACTATACAATATCATCCATACCAAAACATGTGATGTCACAGAAATGGTCTGTAAAAGGCGCTACACAAACGCCAAGATGCACACAAGTAAACATACATAAAGTACCCCACACCCCACAAGTGAGACAGGGAAGGTGCTCATCTCCTTTTCTTGGCCTTTGAGCCGGCAATGGACGAATCCCAAGATACTTGAAACGGGGCCAGTGCTTCGCTGGACTTGCCGTTTACTTCCCAGCTGACGCCGATACCAAATGAAACAGATTGGTGACAGAGGCACAAATTGCTCAGGGTCATTACACGGAGTCGAACCCACAACCGCATGATCTCAGACTAAACGCGTTACCGATAGACCACCGTGCTGCATACATAGCACATACATAATATACAAACACACACATACACATACAGACACAAATCCATGCATGCAAATACAAGCAAACACACACACACGTACACATTCACACACGACCATACACCGGCATACACAAACACAGCCAAACACATACAAAGACAGATACACAGACAAACAAACACACACACGCATTTGAATAAACAAACACGTACTGATATACCCACAAAGGAAAACACAGGCACGCACGCACGCACACGAACAATTGACCTCGTTACGGCGTAACATGAAACGCCGGCCAGAGAAACCAAATAGCTCCCATGAGTGACCGCCAAGCAACTTGTTTACACCCCGTCGAGCTGATCTGCCGGTCATCGCTCTCTCCGTTGAAGGGGAGGCGGCACCGTATCCACGAGTCAAGAAGGGGCAGGGACAATTACGCAACCCTCCGTTAAGTAGTTGACTGGCGGACCCTGAAGTGGAGAAGCGGGCTATTTATTACTATGGTTGTATGGCGAAAAATTGATGATATCCTGTCTCTTAGCGCTTGCACTCTTTGGGGCCAATGTCAAGCTTTCAGATGACCAAATTTCTTAAGGGCTCTTCAGTCTTATGTCTTTTTCAGCCGGTTTTACTCTCTTGACTCTTTGTGTCTTGACTTTTCATGTCCTTTGCTGAACTTTTGCACATATTGCATGTATGTATGTATGTATGTAGTATATATGTATGTATGTATGTATGTATGTGTATGTATGTATATATGTATGCATGTATGTATGCATGTATAGCGAGGTGAAATGATTTTTTACCAGCGAAAAGTCCAGATTTTTTACCGGATTCTTTACTGGTAAAAAATCCACTTTGTATCTTTCAGGGTAAAAATGGTACAAATTTTACATGCTTCAAATTCTTTTCTATTCTTATTATTTAGCTACTGATTATTGTTCCTAGGGAGGTTGAAGAAACAATTTAGTCATTATTAAGATCCTTTTAAAAATTAACGTGCACACATCATTATCATAGAAGTACAAAAATATTTAATATAAAAAAATTCACTCACAAGGTCAGTGTCAGCTTTATTCATTAAATTAATCCCTCGCCTAGTTTACTAAGTGATGCATTTCAATCTGCTAACTCATCTTTATTTAGTGCTCATCCCAGACTGGTTTAACTGATGTCATGAAAAACGCCCTCTGTGATGACAGACTGATGACAGTCTAATCGGTAAGGCAGCTCACTGCAATTATACGTAACATCATCAACGCCACTGTGTAAAAGCTTTCTTGTTATATTGACTGACTGACTCCTTGATCTCAAATTCAACATATCAGGTTACACATAAAACGTACAGTTTGCCAGGATACAAAAGGCAAACCCAAAAGGGACCAGGGTCCCGCTTAGATAAGGTCTCCTATTAACGTTGTTAATGTAAGATGGCAATCGAAATGTAAACAAAGCAATTTTCATGATATAAGCAAACTAAATAAGTTATGTACAATCTGTACATAAACTGAACTTAAAATAAAATGATCTGCAAGTCCAGTACACTAGACAGTCCCATGAGAAACTCAAAAAAGAAGAAAAAACTAATAGCATGTATGAATAATTCAGTTAGCAGTCAAACAGATGATATTAAATAGTGTCGCATCTGCCTATTAAACAATTTCAAACTTGACAAAATACGAATGCTCATTGGTAAAGCGTTCCAGACTGAAGGACCAGCACATTTAATATGAAATAACCGAGTGTTGGTGCGAGCAAAACTGGCATAACAATTACCCTGAGTCCTGGTAAAATATGACTGATGATAGGTAATGTTGAAGTAGCCATCAAACTTCGATGGCAATAATTTACGTTGATATTGATACATAAACACAGAAATTTGAAACTTATTAATAAAATCAATTTTTAAAATATTTAGATTAAAAAAACATTATTCAATATTCTTCCCTTGGAAAGTTTTTGTAAGAATTCTAAGAACACCAAGCTGCAAAACAAGCATTTTATATGCAAGGGATAATTACAGGCCAATAACAGGTAACAGTAGGACAAGTAAGGATACATCAACGAATAATAATCATAATAATAATAATCAACAGATTAATCAATATTTGCTGGGGTAGGATATGACGAATACGTGATTATATACCAGAGCAGTTAGCAATTTTACTAGATATATAAGACATATGCTCTTTCCGCATAAAATGAGAGTCAATATAAACTCCAAGAAATTTACATGAATTTACTTGAATAATGAGTTGGCTATTGATAAAAATATTTACGGTTGATTTACAAAGAACCTTCTGATGTGATCAAAACAATATAAAATAAGTCTTATGTAAATTCAAGGACAGCCTATCAGCAAAAAACCAGTCAGCAACTGATAAAAAGTTCGTAATTGATAGACTCAATGAGAGCATCCAACAATTTATTAGATTAAAAAAACCATTCGTGTCGTCAGCAAACAATGTAAAAAAATGAAGTGATTTAGATGAGTTCGGAAGGTCATTTATATATAACAAAAACAGAAGTGGGCCTAGAATAGAGCCTTGTGGAACTCCGTAACGTATGGATCTGATGTTAGACGGGACTCCATTACACAAAAAACTTGCTGTAGTCTGTCATGTCATTAAATCAACAAAGCAGAAGTCCCCTACCACATAAAATTCAAGATTCCTTATCAAGATAGCACGATCTACAGTGTCAAAAGCTTTTGCCAAGTCAAGAAAAATTCCGACTGAGAACTGAATGCTATCAAAAGCCTCAGAAATGTTATCGTGCAGATAGTAATAGCATTTGTAAATTATGAAGTTTGTTATAAAAAAAACATTTAACTGATATTTTAAAATAGTTCAGTAATTCATTTTACAGTCGCTGGTCTAATGTTGCCCATTTTTAGTTAAAACACCCATTGGTACAGCTTAGTGCAATGCACTTATTTCATTATTCAAGTCCACTTCATCATCATCATCATCATCATCATCATCCATGGGCAGAAAGCTCATAGACGTCCAATGCACATATTATCACTTGTCTCCATACTCTGCAGTCTTGTGCCAGTATGCTCAAGCTGTGTAAATCCTTCTGGCATGAATCTTTGATATAATCTATCCACTCTTTGTTAGGTCTTCCTAGTCACCCATTCCCAACCATAGTTTTCATCATCACATATTTTAATTTTATGCTGTTGTCCATTCATATGTCCGAATGAACCCAGTTTTCGTCTCATTATTGTTTGTATTAGATCTTCCTTTATGTTCAGTCTTTTACAAACCTCCCTATTTATCACTTTCATTGTCCAATTCACACCTCAGCTGAGTGAATTGTTTACCAAAAAACATTCAAAATAATTTGTGACAGTGGACAAACATAGACTTCATGATAAGAATTTATTATGTGGAAACAAACTGCGATAAGTCAACATCGGGCAGTTTTACCGTTCAACTCAGTTTTTTACTGTAACTTGTAAATGGCTAAACAGGTAGGGGGGATTAAACAAAGGTATCAAGTAACAAATCTTTTTACATTTGTTACCGTATTTACCATATCAACCATAAAAACCGGATTTTTACCGCAAAACGATTTTACCAGTAAATTTACCTGCCTATACATATATATATATATAAATATGTGTGTGTGTGTGTGTGTGTGTACATACAAGTATGTATGTATGCACATATTTATGCATGTAATGTATGTATGTAAGCATGTATGTATGCATGTATCCAAGCATTTATATGGCGTCTTTGTAGGGACCTGTGTCAGTGATGAAAGGCTGTGTAGAGTATGATGTGACTTAGGCCTTGGCCCATAGCTGTGTAGCAAATAGGCCCAAGAACAATTGAGTAAATACAGAGGCAATCACATGCAGACACACATATATTACACATAAACACATAAAACATACTTAACATAAAAGGCTTACATAAGTTCAGACAAGCATCTCCCACATACTCATATTACAAGAATATATATAGTGTCTTGATACATACATACATATATATATATATTATACCACAGTTGATAAACATATATAGTCATCAAATTCATGTGTATACATAACACACATAGAAACACATATTAACGTATACACACATACGTACCTCTAAGTCTATATATAATATTAGAGTATATATAGTCACAGATTCAAAATGTATATAAATAATATGTATATAACGTCTGATATAACATATATATGCTTCATAATAGATTTAATATGTATTATATAAAATATACAACAGTACTTTTACATATTTCACAAAGACATACATATTATGTGCTTGTATATATACACAGAAGTGTGTATATGTATATATAATTATACACATGCGAAGTCTTAATAAATATATGAAACTTAAGTGCGTGTTTACAGAGGCAGAAGAAAAATGAGGCTGTCAACGGTCACCTCGCTTCTACTTCACGCCACAACAACAGACATTGGGTAAACAACACGCTAACTGGGTCAGCCAATTACAACAGAGCAGCTGACAGCATGCCAACTAGGTCAGCCAGTCAGAACTGGACCATGCTTATAGCGGTGCATGCGAAAATACACCCTCCGTTTGCTATAAATAGCGTCCAGAACCCTCCCTTCATCACTCCTCCCCTTCCCACACATTACACGTGGCTATCACAGGATTACAGCTGGGTCCCGAGTTTAAGCGCAGAGCCCTGATTGAAACTAATAATTATTCATTTATTCATGAGAAATTATTCGTAATTGTAAACACACACAAACACACACACACATAAACATACACGAATACACACACTCACAAACACACACACTCATAAACATACACAAGAGCGAGAGAGAGAGAGAGAGGGAAGGAGGGAGGGAGGAAGAGTGGAGGAGGGAGAGAGGAGGAGATGATATGTAAATAACACGATGTTGTTTACAACTAATGTTCATGAACAGGGCCTATGTATAACATTATACCAACTTCGTGTGTTCCACACTGACTGCTTTTAACTAAAGCGTCTTACTTTCAAATAAAAGTTATAACCATGACTCACCAAACAGATCACAGTAAGAAATGTCCGATAAATTACGGCAAGGCAGGGTAAAGTAACGTATGATATGTCACGGCAAGGTATGGAACTGTAATCAGGCATTGTATTTTATTGTATTTTATTGTATTTTATTTATTTAGTGAACTGTATTGCATTGTATTTTATTACATAGTATTGAGTTACATTGTATTAGATTGCCTAGCATCGTACTCTATTAAAACAGTGGTGTGTTGCATTGTATTGCATATTTATGTACTGCATAGTATTATGTGTCTTCTGTTAGTTGTGCCACGCATACATTCTCTCCTGGGCAGACATTCTGACGCAATGCATTGCCCCATTTCCGTCAGAATTGCCAAAGACGACTTGCCTCCTATTTAGTCCGAGGCAGGAAACACAAGGCAAGTGATTGGGCACCATAAGTTTACGAAAATTGCCCAGTAGCGAATCTGGATTCATTTATCGCCTTCAATTATCGCCATTCATGTCCATCTGTAATCAGATCTCGCCAGACTGAGGAATATCCCTGGCCACTTTTCACGGTAACACCTGACACATGGCACGAGAGCGGAAGACGACAGAGAAGGACAAGGAAGAAGACAAGGAAGAAGACAAGGAAGAAGACAAGGAAGACGTTAAGAAAAGGCAGGAGGAAATGGAAGATGAAAGGAGAACTGAAGGAGGACGACAAGGAAGAGGCAGAGGCAGAGGGAGACGACGAAAGCACGACAAGGAAAGGGAGGACAAAAGGAAGGAGGAATAGGCACAAGGAAAGGAAGGACATCAACAAGAAGAAAGTGAGGAGGCAGAGATGGAGAAGAAGCAGAGGAGAAAGAAGCGGAGAAGGAACGGAAGCAGGAATAAGAAGAAGAGAAAGAAAATGAGGAGGAAAACTCGGATAAGTGGAGGAAGGGGAGTAAGAAAGAAAGAGGGAAGGAGGAGGCGAACGAAGAGGAGATGGGTAGGAATAAGAAACCATGTGACGTCCAGATGCCAGTTGGATACAGCGCTCGGACTGTAACGTGGAGAGTACGGTTCAAGCCTCCCCTTAGACGGGTACTGTTTAGGGATCTTGAGCAAGTCCTTCACTCACAATTGCTTTGCGCCCTAGATTCTGACTTCCTGACCTTGCGCGCATATTAAATGCAAAATAATAATAATAAGGGTCAGACTACATCCTGCATAGATGACAGGGTTAAATCAGCGCATATGTATGTGCAGAAGGCACGAGACAGTCATGGGTATGACTGGCTCGAAAGAGTATCAGCGTGAAGCGTTAGTGTCTTCATTTTGCTTAGCCTCGACACTGCAGGGGATGCAGAGCAGGAAAGTCGTCCACGGGCATAGGGCTAAGGTGGGTGCAAATTGGGGAGAAAATTATAATTAGACGCTTTTAATTTTCGAAATTCAGCTTTAGACTTTGGATGTAGGGCGGAGTTGGTGTGCCCTGTTCCCGGGAACAGAAGACCCTAGCTACTAGAGCTGCATAACGAGTCCTCTCCCTTATCTTCCCACCGACAGTGTACGGTCGATGCACTCATTCATAGCTCTGAGTTCATTAAGAGGTGCAAGTGGAGGTGAACTTTAGAAACATTTCTCAGACCTGGCAGGGATTTCAACCTCTGACCTTTAGGTTGACAATCCATCACACTAAGGTTTGGATGAGGGTTGACCATTCAAATGTAAACATAACTGTAAACTCCACATTTCTAAAGCGTTACTTAAAAGCTAAGCGCAGGGCACCGTCTTATTCATAAGCGCTGCGTCAAGTCAGTGGGGTTGTCCAAAGATGCTGTCAGGATCAAGGGGTGGGCAGGTCCCATTTACAGGACGACAATCTAAGAAGAGTTGAAGTTATGGCGGTATGAACAGACTGTTGAAAAGACACGAGAGAAGAAATTTATGAAATTTTAGTTAAGACTTCTTTCTTAGAGACTAGCTCGTGATAGATGCCCTGTCAAGAACCAAGTCCGGCAGCCAGAAGACCAGAGAGAGAAGGGGAAAGGAGCTGTTAGGGTGGTTTGTGTTTAAGCTGAGAGAATAATTAGCAACTTCTAATGCGCCGGTGTCTAATGCACAAGGCATCAACCGATGGCACACCAAAACCAAGCCACAATCAGGTCGATATCCAGAAGGTCAATCCGCACGACAGAGAGGCAGCCTATGGTGGATAAGCAATTTGAAACAGGTAAGTTTTAAACTGAGAACGAAATGACAGAAGCGACTGAGCAGAACGAACAGACACATAGAGGGAATTCCAAAATTTTGGTCCAGCAACCGAAAATGCTTTTTTACCCAGAACAGTTCTAGCCCAAGGTATGACCAGAGAAAGACAATCAGATGACCTTGCAGAATAATGGTAAGTCTGGGGAATAAGGACTGATTTCAAGTATTGTGGTTGGCCGTAGTTCAATGTTTTATAGACTGTAAGTCCTAATTTGAGATCCTTTGCTGAACAGGAAGCCATTGCAAAGATTTAAGCACAGGGGTTATACGCTTATATTTTGAAGTATTTGTTATGGCTCTAGCCAAGGAGTTCTGAACTCTTTGTAGTTTCTGCATATTTGACTTAGTTACATAGTCAAGGCGACTGGAGACCAATGCGTTAGCTAAGGATATTCTGAAAGACATGGGGACATAATGCCTAATTCTGCATATGTCACAAAGAGAAATGGGGAGGCAATGGATTCGATGGATCCGGGTGGGATTTCCTGAAAATGCGAGACAAACGAGAATTTTTGGTCCAGGTACTGGTAATGAGGATGCAATTCGCAGAGGGGACTGCACCACCAAAGTGGTTCAGACAGCCTTCCATTGAGAATACATTTGCCGGATACATTTCGCTTCCACCTGCGGCATGGACTCCATGTAACGAACCTGATGGACTAGTTCTTTGTGCCTGCTAGTCTCCTGCTGAGCTGCGGTTGTAAACAGCCCCAACGCCGACTTCCGCCCCAGTGAAACCCATCTCCGTTCCATTAAGCACGCCCCATGGGACAAATTTTCCACTGTTCTCAAAAGCCCGTATAGTCCTTTCCGTGTAGTTTCGCTTAGGCACAGTTTCGATGCAGTTCAGGCGCCGTTTCAGTGCGGGTTTCTTTAACAGCAGTTTAGGCACCATTTCAGTGTGGTTTATGTCCTGTTTCGGTGTAGCTAAGGCACTTCTCAGGGCTGTTTCTAAGTGGTTCGGACACTCTGCCAGTGCCGATTTCTATGCACGGTTTCTGTGCTGCGTCTGTGTGGTTTCGGTGCGGTTTGGGGCACGAGTCTCAGCCGGCGAGTGTTTTTGAGTGTCGCTTATCGCGATGTGTCTCAACAAGAATGCGTCTGTAATCACACATTCCATTTCACAACAACACTTCAGACGTGTGCTCTTGAAAGTAGTGCCTAATGACCGCAATGATCCGTAAGTTACGGTAAGGTAAGGTAAATAAGGAAGGGAAATGAAAAGCATTTGTAATGTAAGTGAATGTAATGTACGGTAAGGCAAGGTGAGTGAAGAAAAAGGAGAGGTAAGATAGTGCAAGGTGAGGTGATGAAAGGTAAGGTACGGCAAAAGTAATGTCTGGTAACTGCAGACACTAGTGTGGACATAAACACTGTCCAGTTGTGTCTTCAGGAAGGGACAGTCTACCATGCCACATATTGAACAGCATTTCTTCCGAGAAATCGGCCTTGTTCTCGTTTACTGCCACTTACATACATGTATTTGAATATTCAAATAACGCTTTTACAACAAACAAGCCACACTTGACTATTTTAGAGGTTCTTAAAAGGCGTTAAATAAATGCTCTGATATACTATTATGTATGTATACATACATCAATGAATGCATGCATGCATATATATGCATACATACATACATACACATACATACATACACACAAACATACATATATACATGCATACATACACACAAACATACACAAACATACATACATAAATACACACATATATCCGTACGTATATGCATGCATGCATACATACATGCATACACACATACAAACATATATGCATTCTTGCATGCATACATATATACATACATACATTTACATACATACATACAAACACATAAATGCACATACACATACATACAATGTCATACATACATGCACACATACACACCCAAACATATATACATACCCAGTACATTTTGTTACATAGGGCTATCGGGTAGGACCAAGTAGATTAGTTGTTGTAATTTGTACACCTTCTGTACATTTTGACAGTAAAATAAACCTTATAAAAGTTGTTTTTAAGTTTGGCTCAGGCTAGCTAGCTTTTGGTTTTGGTCCTGCATGACCAAATTTCTTCTTCTGACTAGTCGTGTTAGAAAATCTCTCTCTGCGTGGTTGGCTTGTCAGGTTCTTTTGAGTTGTTCTGCCCTTTTGGTTCTCCTTGAGCTGTTTGTCATCACGGTCTGTTGGCGGACGTTGTTTTATTCTGGAGAGGCTATTTGCTGGGTCTGTCACCTGAGGTCGACATCTTGTTTCAATGTGAGTGGTGTTAAGCTTGTAAACAGCTTAGGAAATAAAACATCTTAACATCTTAACCTAAAGCTGATATATACTTCCATATATCCCTAGCCAACCTCAAACATATGGGACCTGTCCAAAACTGTTGTATGGGATGTAGCCATTCTTAAATTAGTTATGGTTACGAGAAACTGGGTTTTGAAATTTTTTTGTTGTTCTGGAAATTTGAAGTAATTGCCGTACGTCTGGGACGTGCTTGGCTGGCTAAACATTGGTTATTGGCAAACAGGCAACACTCGACGACGTACTTAAAAGTAGCCGAGTAGTTGATGATTAACAGACCTTGAGTGTATGGGTCGACAGACGAAAGGGCTGAATAAATTACAGCTGCAGAAAACTACCTAAATTAATGTCACTGAAGAAAGCAGGTAACCGGCGTTTGAAGGCTAAACACTTGGCAAATGTAAAGACGAGAAGAAAACGGAAGAAGCAGAAAGACGTCAAAAGAATGTGAAACAAGAATCTGAGGTGGTTAAGCTTAATTTACAGGACGAGGCAGAGGAAAGAAAGTTAAAAGCCGAAGAAAAAGACAGAAAGTTGTGGGCAAAAACTTAAGAGAGAATGTGCCTTGACTAAAAAGAAAGCCGCAAGAGAGGAGAGGAAATAAGAGGCTGAGATGGAAGAAAAACAGCGACAACTGAGTTAGAAATAAGATGCCTAGAGAGTGTTAACAGGGAAGCAGGCCCTGTTCGAGAAATTGAAACTTTTCGAGTAGCGTCAGCAGTTAAACTAGTACCGAAATTTGATGACTCTGACGTTGAACACCACTTGCTTTCATCTGAAGAGGTTATAACCATCCATGTTTCCAAAAGACAAATGATCTGCCCCATTGTACACGCAATTGACGGGTAAGGCACAGAAAGAGTTTTCCAAATTGTTTATTGAAGACTGTAAGGTTTAAGATATACTGAAGCAAGCTTTGTTAACGGCGTACTTCCGAGTGCCGCCAGAAAGGCAAGAATTTCTTGGATTTGGACAAAACAGGAAACAAAAAAAAACCGGGAGGTTTTTTCTTTTTTAAAAGATAGGAAATTTAAACAGGAGTTTAGGTCCCAAACTACCTGAGCCTGTTGTTGTAAAGGGACTGGTCACACTACCTTGTCCTGTGTTTGCTTGAGGCAAAAATGGAAGCTTCAATGTGAACAGTAACCAGCCACACCCAAAACGGTTTAGTTGGTTACTGGGCTGTAACCCAAAAACACATGTATGGATTCAGTTTGTCCTGCTTCCAAGGTTTATGAGCGTTATTTGCCATTTCGTTCAGTGGGTGTTCTGTTTTCCTCATATGGTAAACATCATAAAGTTGTTTTTCTGCACGATTCTTGTTCACTGCAGAGTTTGGTCATTTAACAGTTAATAAACCCGTCTGAGTACTGTGATACAGATGAAAACAGACTCATTAAGGGAAGTACTGGGGTCACGCCTGATGTACCGTTGATTGAAATTCGTGGTGAAAGTGGATTTGGCAGTGGGACCATCCGTTGCTCTTTAATCGGTAAACTGCCGAATAGCACACGTCGTTTCACAGGCTGATAGGTAACGACCACGGGTTGCAAACATAGGTGACTAAAGCTCAAACACAGAATTATAAGTTCAGCTGATGTTTGTACCACACATTTGAGGAGAATGCTTTGGTTAAATCATTTGAGGGACTGGATGAAAATGACCGTTAAATCATTGATACTCTGTCTCGTGAGATTTTAATTGGGTAATAACAGCCTGATACTAATGAACTGATGACGTTGTTTAAGCTGGTTACAGCTGATAACAACAGCAGCTTCAGTTGTTATAATAGTTTCTTAGTTTCTTATAATAGTTTCTTGTCTGAAACCGGAGGGGTAAAGTTATGACTGAGGGCTTAGGTATAACACAAACTGTAGTTCCATCTAAACTGTGGGCAAAGTCAGCTGGGAACGCAGAAAACCCGTAATACAACATTTCTGTTGGCTTAGTATATGTCAAGCTATAAAGACAGCAGCTTAAAGCAAAGCTGTTATAATATAACTGAACAATATCGTCAAGTACTTGTTATCATCAAGTAAATGTACCTGAGATTTACATCAGAGGGTACAAACATAATACCTGCTCCCTTAATAAGCCTGCCAGTAATCTTCCATTTCTGTGTTTAGCGTTTGGTTTTCCAAAACGAAATTTTGTCTGATAGCGGATCGGATTTTAATCTGATCTGAAGCAAATCTTCTTGAACGAATGTCGGATTGTTCAGCTCAAACAAGTCGGTAACATCCGCAAACAAATGGATTTTGTGAAAGATTCCATTGGTCTCTAAGAGACGCGTTGAAAGCAATAATATTGTCAATGACTTCCATGGTAATTAGCACAAAGTTTTGCCTTGGGTACTTTTGCTGATAGGGAAGTGTGCAGGAACCTGGTTTTGCAGCATTTGATCTCTTGTTTGGTCAAAATGTAAAAGGTTTCTTGCATTTAATTAAGCAATGCTGGTTAAATGACGATGTCTTGAATAGCTTGTCTAAATCAAACTTGATTCATTTTGTTCTGGATATGAAAGCATTTGAGTTTCTGTGAAATTGGCAAATAAAAATGTTTCAGTTGTAGTCAAAATCTAAAGAATGCTATGATAGACATATTAAGAATGTTTCCTATCAACAAGATGACCAAATACTTTGGTTGCAGCCATTAATTGGTAAACAAATGCGGGCTAAGTACCGGTATTGTGGACTGTATGCCGTCTTGGCATGCCGGCCTGGACCTGGACCTGAACCCTGGGCCTTGGTCTGGCAGTAACACCTAGATGGAGGAAAAGCCAGCGTGTGATTCACATCAACTTGATGAAACAGTAACAGCCCAGAGATTGAGATATTCTGGGTCTCAGTTTGGTTTCAATTTCACCTGTCAGTCCAATGTTTCTGTTGTTGAGCAAATTGATATTGCGGAAGCTGTTTTCGCTTGCCATTGGGATTCAGTTCAGATGAAGAACTGCTCCAATTGTTTCATACTTTTGATAAGGTTTTTATTGAAGTGCCAGTGAAAACGATGTGATTTCATATCACACTGACCTTCCGCTAGGAGCACAACCGGTGTGCTAAATGGCCTATCAGTAACATCTAGAGAAACTTGTAAAAGTAAAGCAGGAAACTGATAAAGTCTGGAATAATCGAGGAATCAAAAAGTCCTTGGGCTGCAGCGGTTGTCAAGAAACAGGATGGGTCAGGTCGACTATGTACTGACTTCCAGATATTCAATGCTGTCACAGTTCCTGATCCGTTTCCCATGCCTACAGTCAAAAAGGGTTGGCTTGCACGGATAAAATGGATAAGGTTATGAAAGCAAAATTCCTTACCAAACTGGACATGACAATGCAGTATTAGCAAAATCTCTTAGATAAGGAGTCTGTTCCACTTACGGGATCTGTTTTGACGCATGGAAATTTCCAGAAAATACATATCTTTTGGAATCATGAACATGCCTGCAAAGGTTTCTCGTTTGGTCCTAAGATGTTTGATGCCATTGATGCTTTCTGTGCTGCATATGTCGATGATATAATCATTTTCAGTGTTTCTTGGCCACGACATATGTCTCATTTGAAACAAATCTTACCAAGAATTGCTAACACTAAGTTAACGCTTAATTTGAAGAAATGTATATTTTCTAATGTGACAACTGATTATATGAGTCATCATATTGGTTTGAATGTCATTCAACCAAGGATGCAGAAGGTTCAAGACTTGTTGAACTTTCCTCAGCCACAAAATAAACAGCAAGTACAGTCATTCTTGGGGCTTGCTGGGTATTACCGCAGGCATTTACCCCATTATTCGAAGATTCTTTTGGCCTTGACTGGGTTGTTGAAAAAAGGGTCAACCATTCCGTTAGTGAGTGGATCTTTTATTGATCTAAGGTCACATTTCATATCAAGCCCTCTTTTCCCGACTGCCCAACACTGACAACCATTTTGTATGGTTCTTGCCTCATTGCAGTTTTGCGTTGGAGCTTGTCTTTTTCATGTGTTTATGAGATCGAGCATCCTGTGTGATATCTCAGTTGCTAACTGAAGGCCCACAAAACTTGATATTCAACAATCAAAAAAGGAGGCTTAGCTCTGGTCATCACAGTATGATATTCAACAATCAAAAAAGGAGGCTTAGCTCTGGTCATCACAGTATGATATTCTACAATCAAAAAAGGAGGCTTAGCTCTGGTCATCACAGTATGATATTCTACAATCAAAAAAGGAGGCTTAGCTCTGGTCATCACAGTATGATATTCTACAATCAAAAAAGGAGGCTTAGCTCTGGTCATCACAGTATGATATTCTACAATCAAAAAAGGAGGCTTAGCTCTGGTCATCACAGTATGATATTCTACAATCAAAAAAGGAGGCTTAGCTCTGGTCATCACAGTATATGCCTTTAGCACATATTTCAGGTCCACACCTCTCACAGTATCCTACAATTCATACACAAGATGGCCAATGCTGACCAAAAGCTGTTAAGCTGGAGTTTGGAACTGAAACAATACTCCTTGGATATTAGACATCACCCTGGCCAATTTAATCTCCTTCCGGACATTATTAGTCGACCATCAGCTTCAGCACTGTGATTCGATGCTGTCTGACCAAATCTATGCTTGATATATTGCTTGGATATTCCTTGTATATTAGTTTGATATTTGCTGTTACAATTGGACACTTTCTGATCATGTCTGTGACTGATATATTTCTTGTATAGTAGTTAGATTTTGTTACATTTTTGGTAACCTTACAATATGTCATATAGGACAGAATTAAGTAGGTTGTGTTGTTGTACATTGTAAGCTTTCTGTATATTTTGGCGGGAAAGCCGACCTTATAAAAGATGTTGTGCTTTTGGCTCAGACTGGATTTTGGTTTTGGTCCTGCATGAGCGGGTTTTTTCTTCCTAGTCCTTCCAGCTAGTCATATTTAAACCTCCCTACGAGTATTATTTGCTTGGTTCTTCTGAGCCAATTTGGTTCTCTTTGAGCTGTTTTTCATCACTGTTTGTTGGTGGATGTTGTGTTTTCTTCTTCAGAGGCTATTTGCTGGTTTTGGCACCACCTGAGGTTGACATCTTATTTCTATGTGAATCATGTTTAGCTTGTAAATAGCTTCGGAAATAAAACATCTTAAGCTAAAGCTGATATATTCTTCCATATCCCTAGACAATGTGTAACAATATATACATGCATGTATGCATGCATACATACATATATACATACACAAACAAACATATACATATACACAAGCATGCACGTAAACATACATACACATCGCACACATACACAACATGCTCAAGTATGCAGTGCACTGTAAAGCATCTTGGCAAGTTTCTAAACATCATTATCTGAGATCTTAAAAACTCATCCGGGGACTCCAATGTAAACCATCTCCACCATAGTCTGCCCCTCCCCAGCAAAACCTTCTATCATCAAATCACTGCATCCGTTCCCCGGTGTCTTTGATCCATGATGTGGGATCTGTTGCCATGGCAATATGTTACCATGGGAATATGAGACAAGTTAGTGAATTCTGTAAAAAAGTTACTTCAGTGTACTTCCCAGGTATTATTGTTTTTCCGGCTTCTTCCTTGTGCCGACCAGTTTAATTGTTGCATAATTATAATTAAGTTTTACTCAGCACAGTCCTCCCTACCTCCCTGTCTATGACTCCATGTCTCTCTCTCTCTCTCTCTCTCTGTCAGCCTCTGTCTGTCTCCATCTCTTCCTATCACTCTCTCTCTCTCTCTGCCCTCCTCCCCCATGCAGGTAAATGTTGACTTAAAGGTAAACAGCAGCTGCTCTGAAACAGTCTGATATTAGTATGTACCTGGACTACATTTACATAGCTCCTTTAAAAACCTCACAAGGCCGCTGATACAGCCAGCTGACAATTAAATGAATTTATGTATATGCGTATGCACGTAAGTAGGTACGTCTCTGAACATGTGGGTGTGTTCAGAGTTGCAAAGTAGATATAAATATATATATATATATATCACCTTTTAATAACCAGTCAAAGATTATGTATGTGTGAATGTCTGTGCATATAGGTATGTATGTATGTATGTACGTATGTATGTATGTATGTATGTATTTGCATAAGTATGAATGTATGTATGTCTGTGTATGTATGTATCTGGACATTTATACAGCACATTTCATACATAATGATAAGCAAGAAAATTCCCAGCAAAAGAAACTATGTCAAGAAGAAGTGGGAAAAACAACATTACCTAGGAAGTACAGTGGAAGTATCTTTTTAGAAAATTAACTAACAAAATGTAGGTGTTCACACATTTTTTATATGTATTCACACAAGGACTGAACAAATGGCCTCAACTCTACTCATGTTTAAATTATTTTATAGGACAAGATCCTTCACCACTACTCGCAAATTAAATAAAAGCAATGCCAAGTTAGGTCTCTAAAATATAGCTTGGGACTCAACCTGCCATCCTCTCTCACAAAAAGGTGCTAAATTATTATTTCTGCATTTATTAAGCGCCATTATCTAATGAATGAGCAGTAGGGTGGTTAAAAAATGTTTAGAGTTGGAACCCATAGTTACAGTCCATCCATTAAAAAACTGAACATGGTGAAAATTTTAGCCAAACTGATCCATAATGACACTTCAACTCAATGACAAATGCTACATCTTATCGCCTAGACTCTTAGAGCTTGAGAAATCGCAGCCACCAACAGATGTGGTGCTTCCCTAACAGTTACTTCAGTTTGATTCATTGTAGCAACGACCCCCTCAGTGACAAAGAGATTCTTGCTCAGGTTTTAACTAAATGAATGTTGCTTTCTGATTCTGTTCGACACACTAGCACACACGAGGTCACTGCGCTCATCAGCTGCATTTTATTGCTCAACTCCACTTCAACAGTGACAGATAAGACTTTCACCTCTTTATGTTGATCTCTCAAGGTGTGCTTCTCGGATTCTTTCATTTATTAGCAAGGCAGCCATACCCAAACTAAACTCCATTCACAAGTAAATGACCAAAAGAAGGCAAAACAACATACGGGGTGAAACTTGGATGGCTGAAACTTAGAACGGCCAGTGCAACCTCTAAATACTCTCCAATTTACATCAAACTGCACCTGATTTTTTAATTTTATATAGTGGACTTATTTGGCACCTTTCAGCATTCAGAAACCTAAACTTTATTTTTACTAAACAAGCCTGGACCACCCTACGCCATCAACCGAAGGCACTGAGCAGTTGCTAGTGAAGGACTTGCTCGAGGTCCCTACAAGTAACCATCTCAGAGGGGACCGGAACCCATACTCTCCACATTATAAGCCTAGTCCTTATGGGCCTCTATCCAATTGGCTACCAGGCCTCTATTGAAGTAACTATCTGGGCTAGTAACATACCCTGTTTGCTGAAGCAATACCACGCTTTTTGTCTAAGGTTGCACATACTAAATGCAACAAACAACCTGTTGTCAAGCCACATAATTGTAATCATTAGTAATAATTGTAATCATTGTAATCACATTTACACAGCCTCCCTCTTCAGGAGAATTCGTTAGAGGTGCTCTCAACCGGATAATACAAGACCACAACTGAACAGTTTGATCTTCAACTTGCTGCAGTAACCACTTCGTAACCTGTGTAACAATAGGCTTGACATTGCTAATGTGTTATATAAATGTCACATTGCATCATATTACATTAGGGTCTTTAGGAGTGCCATGTGTTACATTACATTAGGATACATTAGAAGTGCCAAGGCTGGGAAAATGATGACATAAACGACTGTGTTCTTAGGCTGACTGTGCTACTGAGGTGCTCATATAAATGCTAGTTTACAATAAAATACAATACATAAAACATTACAGTACAATACAACATGTAACACTGCATTACAATTGGCAGTAAATGCCCGACAGTTTTCATAAAAGCTGAGAATTTATTGTTGAATCAGAAGCCTTCTTGGTATTTTGGATATTTATACAGTGCCTTTGCGGGGTTCTTGAAAGGCGCTATATAAATACTCACGTACTGATACAAACTATGGTTCAGATGCTCTGTGCCGCTATATCAATGTGGCGCTTTATAAATCGTCGTTTTACTTGTATTACACTTTGACAGCGCTGTTTAATCAACCAGTATATATACAACTCCTGCGATTATTCAATTTAAGTGAAATTGAATAAATCAAAATACACGCTGCTTTTTTGATAAATCTGACTGATATTTGTTCAATTTCTGCTCGCCGTGGCTATTTCTGACGCACAACACTCCATTCACCGAAGCAACCGGAGCTTTTATTTGGGTCACTTTTTATGGCCAATCGCTAGATTGATTTGGCCTGCCAAGGCTTGAAAGATTATAAAAAATAATCATTTCTCAAACTACGACATCTGCGAAAAGTCAACACCAAAAAACTAATGTTCAATTTTGAAAGTATTTGTTTTCGGACATTTGAAATAATAGTTCGTACATACCTTATATAGGAAACCGCCTACGGGGCACGAGCAAATAGTTGCCCCCTCATCGTTTTTCTTCGCTTTGACAGACGATTTGAACAAAAATCCACGATGAACACTCTTGTAAACTCCAAAATATTTATCAGTAATAAATACTTGATTGATTTCGAGTTCTTTTTCTACGTATAGTCGATACGTTCAATTGCATCGCCTTATAGTCGTAGGTGTTTATAATCGACTACGTTTGATCAGTCTGCCGCCCTCTGGCGACTTTCTGAATACGACCATCTGGTGTAACACTTCCAGTGAATGTTGTTATAAAAGGAGTTGTGTGCATTGAATCTCCAATAACTGATCGTCACTTCGGGCTTTAGAAGACCATTCATCGGCTTTGTATTTCCATTCAATATTCGTAAACCGTGCCCGGCGATTTTACAGCAGACTGGAATTTGAAATTGTACCTATTGTGTATGGTTTGCTATAGGCATTATTCGATCGAGCGCAGCATCCGTTCTCCAAAAATAACTACTACAATCAGATCTGTAGCTGATTCTTTGTGTAATGTTCTATCACAATGACTTCTTTTGTTATTGCGCTGTAATCGTCTGCAGGACTTTCACCAAAAGGTCAAGAGTTCAAAACCAACCCAGCAAACCACAGACATCGAGCCGACGTCAATCCGACGTCTTCTTGTTGGATTGACGTCGGCTCGATATCTGTGGTTTGCTGGGAATTCAACTCTCTGAAATAAACTCCCGCCAGAATTACGAAAATTATCTGACCCATCCTAAGCACTCAACAACACTTCACCCCTTCCAATTTCCGCGCAGTTCTTCCACTCAAAACTGATAACTTTACATTTCCAAAAATCTTATCTTCCCGCTTCAATTTCAAAACTATCCACCGCAGCCGTCCGACTGTCTGTAGGCCTATGTCTGATTTCTGGATCCTGACCTGGAACCGAACCCTTTCTGCCGATCGATTTTGTTTTGGCTGAGCGCCTGTGAATAAGCTGGTTCCCGCCTTAGCTTTCATTGGGCGCTGTAGAAGTATCGAGATTACGATTACGATTTCCAATAATTTACAAGAATTTATGTATGCCTCTTATTCCGAAAAGTTTTACGTTATACAGCAGTTAAAACCCTCAGTTATTTCCTAAGGCTCCATATCCATCATCGCATCCTGCTGATAATTTAACGCGTAAATGCTTTATTATTAGGATGATGTATGCATATTAAGTTTTTCTTGTGTTCTTAAATATTTGTAAACTCATGTGCGATTAGCTATTGGTTAATAAAGAATATATTTACTTACTTAATTCAAACTTCAGGCGATATAGAATAATTTACTCCTGACGAACCTTACGTTGCGAGAAAAACTGTCGACGCGTTTCCGGCGTCTTGTAACTCGTTCCAGGTTTCCATCACGAGAGGAAGCCACGTCAACTACAGCGTTTTCATCTCGAACGGAGCTAAACAAATCTTGCAAAATGCCCGACAATCTGAAGAGCGTGCTGAAGAGATTTTACGACGACTATGTCCAGTCGACCCCGAAGAAACTGAAGATTATCGACGCCTATCTGTTGTATATTTTGCTGACGGGCATCATCCAGTTCGTCTACTGTTGCCTGGTTGGAACATTCCCGTTCAATTCCTTCCTATCGGGCTTTATCTCTAGCGTCGGCTCGTTTGTCCTGGCAGGTACGCAGATCCAACACTGTTTAAAAATTTTGTCGAATGTCAGAATCGGGTGTACTGCTGGAGCACGAAAAGTGCGGCATAAGCTGAATGCACCCGTGTGGCGTTTCATGTAACCGAATGTATCGGCTGTTTACATAGTCGAATGGGCAAGATGGTGATTTGGGAGTACTTAGTGCTGCGGCCTCAGCTGTGTAGGTGGAGACTAATACAATAGTAAGACTTAACTGCTTGGTGCACAGAACTTCCCATATAATTAATTTTGATGTAAATAGCCAGTGGAAAGCCTAAAAGTCTTTATCCAACTGTTTTTTCCTACCTAGTTGCTATATTAGTCTTATGGACTTTGCAAAAAGGAATGAGTCTAAAGCATCACCTGTTTTATGCCTACCATTTTCATTTTCTGAGGAGGAAGTTTTAGTGTAGGGTAATATTTTTATGCATTTATATCTTCATAAGTTCACACATTCATTCAGAGCACAGACATGTTTTAAGATCCTATTCTTTACATCTGACAAATAAAACTGCACTTATTTAAATTGCACACAGCACCTGTATCATGCAGAAGTTATATAATAGGGGATCAAAGGGGTTGCTTGGGGCATGGCCCCCATATAAGTTTAGAAAGCCAGTGCAAAAAATCGAAAGGCAGCTGTGCAAGTACTGATCCAAGGAGGGACACTGCCTGTGGCCTCCCCCTAAACTCAGATGATACATGCGCCTGGAATGGCCTCTGGATCTACCCATCCATCAGTTCTGTAACGTCATTCAGATCTAGATGGAAGACTTGTCTTTTTCTACTTGTTTACTCACCATAACGTGAACTTCTGGTTTCCTGACCTATCTGAGTTCGACGAGGCTTCTCCAACAGATTATGACTTTTTATTATGGTTTCACTTGATGCCTGGTGTATCATGATAACGGTACTATAGAAGTCATTGCATTACATTAGGTTTCAATTTGCTAAACCCATTACCTTCCAGTTTCCACTACTTACCAGGTTTCAGTTGGGTTTTCCATTGTATTACAACTTTTTACAATGGTTAATTTAAAGCGACCATTGATTGATGCCTTGTGCATTACGATAATGGCATTATGAAGTCATTACAATTTAATAAAATTAGAAACCTTGGAATTGCAAAAATGAAGATTGTGTTGTCTTGGCTTTTGTAGTTTGTCTGCGAGTTCAGGTGAACCCACAGAACAAGAATGAATTTCAGGGAATAAGTCCGGAACGAGCGTTTGCTGACTTCATCTTTGCACACGTCGTTCTTCACCTAGTAGTCATCAACTTCATCGGCTAAGTACGTAACCTAGATACCATGCATTTGCACTCTTGTGCTGTATATACATAACGTCGGTCTTTCTTGACTGTTTGGTATGCATTTTTGGAGTAGATAGCCATTTGTGCAGTGCTAGAGGTACTTGAAAGGCACCTTCTTAAATGTCTTGTTCCATACACATTTACATGGAACTTTGCCTTATTTTTAAAATTTATTATTTCTGCATTTATTAAGCACCACTGTCTGATGACGAAACTTCAGTTGATGGCACTGAGCAATTGTGATTGAAGGACTTGCTCAAGGTCTCTTTCCTTCTAGCTGGAATTAATCCCTTCTGGGGAGGGGTCTGCCACACGGATCCTTTCTCTCCACTTGTTCCTGTTTCCAGTGTCCTTTAATTCGAGTATTTTGAGGTCCTGTTGGATCAATCTCTCCATCTCTTTCTCTGTTTTCCCCGACTGCGGTGTTCTTGAATTTCTGCCTTCATAAGGACTTGCTCAAGGTCCCTACACAGTACCGTCTCAGGTGAGGCTCAAACCTGCACCCTCCACATTACAAGCCGAGTGCTCTAACCAATAGACTACTATGTCCCGTAATGTTTTACACGTGTATGTATGACATAATTCTACCTCAGGCTATTTGTGTAATATGTGAATCTGTGTTTAAGAATAGAGGTGTCCCATTGTTTGAATTGCTGAGTTTGTTCTTATGCCAAAGATCCTTTAGTTCTAGAACCACACTTCTGAGGAGTTTCTGTCGAGCATGCTACCTTTACCTGTTCTGTAACTTTTCATGTGTAAGCATGTGGCTAGGAATCACAGTCCAGAATTTCTAGTGGCTTGACCGACCCATCATCTGCCACCTCTTTGCTGCAGAGAATAACTTTCACCACCTATGACAAGCTTTAACATGATTTTTTCTTTTGTAGAGAGTGCATGAACAGTTGCGAAGATTGTCGATGTTTCCTTCAAGATTCATTTTCGTTGACTGTCAGCAACGTTGTTACTGTGAAAATGGACCAGAAATAATTAGTTATTATCTTGTTCTAGAAAGATGATGTGCTGAACCACATAGCAGAATTCAGAGTAAATGAGTCTTTGTGCCACACATTTATGTTGACATAGACAACATTTATTAAAACATTGAAAACTGTGGTCTATTGAAAAAAATTCAGTTGTTAAAATTCTAACCTTTGTCTTTAACTCTATGAGTGTTACTATATTTAACAGAAGGGATTTTAATTCTGAAGGCAGGCCATTGCCAAAACATCCCGTCTTGTCGTTCAAGAAGAAAGGTGCACAATCTCGCAAATGTTTATGTGGAGATGTTTAACTTGCCTTTAAGAACCTCCCACAGTTGGCTCCCTTTCAGTCTTCCACTATAGTCCAGTTGTAAAGTGTGTTGGACTGTCAACCCGTGTTGAGAGTTCAAATCTCCACCAGTGAAGAAAGATGTTATTGAGCTTGCACTCTTAGTAAACTCGGCTATCAAATGAATGCAGCGACCATGTGCTGTTGATGGGAGGACCAGACAGTGAGGAATAGGACTGGTCACCGTACCTGATATGCTGAGGTTAAGAAGTGAAGTCACTGGCACTTCACTCCTAGGGCTGCCTCTTGGGGTCAGCTTCAGAAACTGGTCTTCTAACTGCAGTCAAATGATGCTTCTACAACTCCATGGGTCCTGCAGTGACAAGCTCTAGGTGAAGTGTCTGTTCACCATAACAGGTCAACGGTTGTCAAATTGTGACCCGGGGGACCTTGCATTCAGGGCTGTCGAGACTTCTGTGAAAAAGTCCAACCTGTGACATACTGTTTTTTAAGGTCTACCGTTTTAACACCACATAACAGATTGCTAGAGTGATTTTTCCAGCGGCCACTCTGAAACAGTCTGGTTTATAAGACCAACAGTTTTTTGCTAAACAGTTTAACAAAGCCGGCAGAGTGATTCTGTCATGCAGCCAAAGTGAGAAGTATCATCAACAAAAGAAGGAATGTCTACAGCACCATAAGTGTTCCCTGTGCTGTCAGGCTCTAGCATGGAGCTATCGTAGCAAGCTGTTCTCTTCATCTGTTGTTTCAGTCTTCAGGGTTGCGTTGGCAACACCACACTAGCAACGCAATGCTGAGCACAACGGCAAGTGCAACTGTGCAGGAATAAGTCAAGCTTGAAGCTCTGTGTATTTCAAAGCCAATATAACTGAAAACAGAACAGTAATGCAATAATGTAATTCAAAGTAATTAAGGTCATAGGGTTACTCCTGCTGGATTACGTTCAGAAGGTTACAGTTAATGTCATTTGGCTACCCTAAGAAGGTCGTAATTACTCCACCCTGCTAGCTTAAGAAGGTTGCATTTATTCCCAATTAGCTAACTTAAGGTCACAGTTATTCCAGTGTGGCTTATGAAGGAAACCAAATGGAAGTAACCAAACTAGGTCAAACGAAAAAGATAGTGCATACGCATCTGGGCAGCTGATGACGAAATCTGTCCATCCATCGTTGTTTAAATCCTCCACAACTGGGGTCTGAATTGGTTGACAAGGCAGGGTGTGATGACCAAGAACGAAGCCTTCTCTCAGGTCAACCAGGCTGATTGCGTCCCAACCACTGACTAGAAGCGCTGTCTACAAAACCCAGATTTTGATCACCTTTATTATTGCAACACATTTGTCAAGATAATGTGACCAAATGTTCCACAAAAATAACAAGATGACATGAATAGACAAGTGTTAAGCATATTTTAAAGCTTTCAAGTGATGTTCCAGGGTCAAAAGCACAACAAGCAGAGCATTCCAAACCGTTTGGGCCAGGATAAAGCAAATGCATTTGCTCCCATCCATACTAATTCTTGGCAGAATGCAGTTAAGAAATTAATACAGGCTTTAACCAGTTTTTAAAGTTACGACTTTCAACTACAAGTCAGAAACTATGTTAAAGAATGAAATCACATTAAATGCAATCTGTGCAGCTTTAAGTTTGATACTTGACAGAAGACTAATCCAATACAACCTGAAGTTCTAGAGTGCCATTTAATATCATAATGCATAAGGCTTGAACTGACAGTTGGTGTAAGTGAAACTGTAGTAAAAAAACTGCACTCTGTTGAAGAAGCCTGGTCAAAATCCGATGGGTCAGGAAACCATGGTGGGTAAGCAGGTTGAAACAGTCAAGTCTTAACTTTAGACCTGAATAAACATTCACTAAATAACTGACAGAATACAGTTAAAACAAAGGTACGAATATCTTGCCCTTAGTGGCTAAAGTTTAGCCACTGCGTTAGAAAGCTGTGCAAAAGAACTCTGACTTCTCCATCGAATTAAATCATCAACCAAACAAAGTGAGAGCAAATCTACCTGCTTTGCATACAGCTGTAGTGCTAAAGGTTTCATCGAAGGCTGAAAGGAACTAAGGAAGACGTCCCCGTCCTTTGTCGAATCAAAACTGCCATCTGTTTCGGCTTTAAACGATATTCCAGACCAGGATACTGGAAGTACCACCTGTTAGAATATATTATCAGTATTTCGGCAAATAACAGAAAAGGCTCATCTAACTTAAAGACATCAGCCACAGTGCCGTGATCATAATACACGAGGCATCAATCAATGGTCACTTCAGTTAATACTGTAGTCAAAATCATAATCGACTGAAGAAGTCAGACTGAAATCTAAAAGGCAAGGAAAACCACAAGTCAGGCAAACATCAAACGGTATCACATTTTTGTTTATTTAACTTACTATGCACAGATATTCAGTAGATCGGAATCTGAGGCACGACACAAGCGTGCATGAACAAGGATCATCACATGGAGTTTGCTCAGCAGACTCAAACCCACAGTCATTGTATTACAAATCCAGCACGCTACCGAAGAGACCAGAATGCCGCCCACATATGAATTTTCAGTTTCACCTGGTGTGAAAGGTTTTGAACCCTGGAACACAGAGGTGAAATGCTAATCGCTCAGTCACCGTGTAGTGACAGTGTGCATGCACGTCTGCCACCATTATAAAGTGGGTGCTGGTCATGTAAGCATCACTGTAGTAAAAACCAGGATGACTTTGACTTTGAGCACATGTCCTCACCTGCCAGTTGGGTTGACCAGTGGTCGAGTAGGAGGTGAGTCTTCCAGTCGAAGTGAGGAATATGCTGTCGTACCCTTTGCGTTCGCTCGGAAGGGCTTTACCCAACAGATGTGTGAAAACACCACGACTCTTGGCTATGCTGTTAAAAGGCAAAATCTGTTAAACTTGCGACAAAAAGGCTTTTTATATATGTTTAATTCGGTAGCACTATATACTGAAGTCAAATTACGTATACTATGCATTTGGCTACCTTAACAAGGTCACATTTACTCCAGTTTGGTAATTTAAGAAGTTCAAGTTACTCCTGTTTAGCTACTTTAAGATGGTTAGTTACTATTGTTTGGGTTCCTTAAGAACGTCAGTTACTCCCGTTTTGCTACCTTAAAGTTTAATTTGTATTTAAAATCAACCAGAACATATCAATGTTCACAGTCACTAATGTGGAAGTCAAAAGGTCAACCCAAAAGGTCACAATTACAACAGTTTGGCTACCATAATCAAGTAACAAAGAACTTAGGATCCTGCATAAGATAAATTATTCAAGAATCAACGGCTGGCCTACTCAGGTCTCACTGTCAAGTCTTGACTAACATTTGGGAAACACAGCCCAAACAACACCAACAACATATACATCACTCCCTGTGGCAACTTTTCTAGTAATTTTAGTACAGTTTGCTTACTGTTGTTAATGACTTTAACAACGCTTAGGCCAGTGTATGCAGCTCTTTTATGAGTTCTTAAAAGGTGCCATTTCAAGCATCTAGATACATACATGCATGCATGCATCATACATACATACAAACACCAGAAGCTCCTTATAACATGCTTCATTATAACATGAATTCTGCTATAACATGGTAGTGGACACAGCTGAGCTTTAGAAATGAACCTCATCATAACATGGCGTTGTCAAAAGGCATTCCTGACTGATTTTCCCAAAGACAGCGTTATAATGAGACTCTAGATTACGTACATACATACATATATACATACAAACATACAAGCATAAATACATACATACTATGCTTACAAACATACATACAACCATACATACACACACACATGCATACATAAACATAAATACAAACATACATGCAAACATACCTACAAAAACACTCATACATACACAGACATATATACATACAAACATATAAACATACACACATGTACATACACACCTCTTTACAATGACAGGCGCCACAGCCAGATGTGTATCTTCGCTGACCACTTCTGGCGTATAGAACAGATTTGACAGACTCACTCCACCCCACCAGAACGGCGACTCGCACAGCGGACCAGTGAAGATAGCCCTTGGTCTCGGCTGGATCGTCGACACCTCCGCCTGACACTTCAGCACGAAGTTGGCACGCACCTCCTCGATTGTGTCATCTTCATTGACATCCACAAAGGTCGAAGGTCGACCACCAGTCTCAAGGTCGAGACGTGTCAACGGCTGACCGGTGTTGACATCCAGCACTTCGATCCCTTCATCGTTGTGGATTACGACTGCTGTTGGATGTCGAACGTGCTCGTGTCGGCTGTGGGGTTTCATACCACCATACTGGATCCCGATGAGGTGCTCGCCTTCAAAGTCGATGATGTCCTTGAGCTGTGCCAGCTCTTCGGAGGACTTGCGGGGCTTCACATGGTTGCTCACAACCGCGGCTTTGCTCAGGTCGCTCAGGTCGAACTTTGTGTCTCGTATGGTTCGCCATGAGTGCGGCTACGTAAACGATTTTTAAAGAAAGGATACTTTTTTAACACAGACCAACGAGACGATATGGTTCACAGCATTCTGTAGCCGCTGGACCACCAGTCTGAAACAGCCTACCGCCTGGCATCCACAACCACCAGCAGATTCAAGTCTAAGATTGACTCAGAAAATAACTTATTAAACTGTTCCTTCCCGTGCATCTATGTGACTGATCAAGTCCAAGACACCCCTGTGAAACTGAAACTACAATTTATATCAATTTAGAATAAATAGTTGTAAAGCAGACACCCTTATCAAAGCAGCAGCTACTATTATCGATACATAAAATACTAATAAGCACAGTATTTTATGGCAAAGTACATAGTACTTATCACAAATAAGTAACTTTTAAGTTCAAATACTCTTTTTCGGATGCTACTCTAAAAACAAACCGTCCAGATAAAAGCACTTACGAAAGTATTTGTAAATTAAAATGCTTAATAAAGAATGCAGTATAACAGCATAATTTAAGGATGATGCAAATGACATCCAAAAGAAGCACAGTATTGTAAGACTGAGCATTCTGAATGATTCAGCAAATGCCAAATAATTCATAAGATCATACATTAGGATTACAGTTAAACCACGTTTTATGCTTAATTATTTATTAGGTAAATTAATTAGGTCAATTCCTACCATGTGCCTCATGATATTCCGAGCGTATTTGTTCCAGTGAACCTCACCCGTATGCCATTTGCCCCGCTTCAGCGTCAACTTCCAGTGCAGTCTTGACTGATCCACATCCTACAAAATCCTTCCTCATACAGTAAGTACCAGTGCAGCTTTTGTGTAGTTTTTGTTTTTAAAAGACTGTTGAAAACCCATCTATTATCTACTAACAATTAAAATTTTCTGTTTACCGCCTAACTCTAGTATAAGCATTTGATTTTGATTTTGTACATCATCCATTTATTATTGGACTCTTGTGCACACCAACAATTGACACCATAAAATGTAAATGTATCAGCTCTATACAGCGATCGTATGGTCTCCACCCTGCTCATTCTGCAATGAATTTATCGGATGAGATCTTTCACAACTGCTGCCTGTTTGAATGGGCGCCATGCCACTGAAAGTCCCAGTGTATGGACCGTGCTAACCCGAGATTTAAATCTTTGAAATAAGCCACCATCAGGATGTGAACTGTTGATCCTCACACACAGATGCTCCTTGACGTACGCATTTACCAACAGAGCTAACTAGGCCAATAAAGCACCCTTGAAGTAGCTTACTACTGACGATGCTGTATAAATTGTCACGATGACAATTACAAAGTGTAAAGTAACATTACACAGTGAAATTTTTATTTATCTATTGCACTTATTACTTGTGCAAAGCAGACTGAATCTTAGGCATGAGTAAATTGTGTGCATGTCATCTTAGGCACCAGACAGTTGTGTGCATACAAATTGTCCAAGATTGTTGCGTGGTTTGATTACAGACCCAGCAAACTACCCAACTACCAATGTGCTGTAATGTAATACAAGATAATACAATTGTAGCAATACATTCATGCAGCGCCTCTTCAGAGCCTCCCAGATGCACTCTGTACAATGTGTACGTGGTTACCAGTCAGAGATGAAAGGATTTCTGTCCTTGCTGTTTGAAAAACTGCTATGCAATAAGCATTGAGCAGAATGGAGCAAAATTTCAGTTGTAAGGAGTGTTCCAGAAAGACAGTCCAGTGAAGGAAAAGCCAGGACAAGCAAGTATCAACTTGCCACAGCAGGATATGAGATCATCCTACATTGTAATGTAATGTAAGGTAGGATTTTTAGCATTCTTCTACTTCTACTAGAGAAGAATAGCAAAACTGTGCCTCACCTTTAGTACATAAGATACTCAAGTGGTGCAAGGTAGGAATCCTCAAAAAACCAGTTAAAGTCTCGACTGTGAATGGCCAAGAACGTACTATCTGACATGAGGACAGTATAGGAGAACAGAGGAGTTTCAACACCAACTAAGCTATAAGTTATTTCAATTCTCAGCTTCACTCATTCCCAAAGCAGAAAGGTTGCTAGTGTTTTTGACCTGACATTCCTAACAAAGGTAGTAAATAAGTGACCAAGTCTTGTTTATTGTTTTTACAGTGTATATGCTGATACTTGAGCCTTTTGTCGCTGCAGTCATCAAGTAACTGTACATGTACAGCGCCCTTTTTCGGCCTCAGCCATACTATGGCACTTTATAAATTGTCTTATTATTATTATTATTGTTATTATTATTACTACTACTACTATTACTATTATTAATATTATTATTATCATAATTAATAAAGTCTCGTTTTTCGAAAATTACAAAACCCTTACTCTCAAAACTTTCTGTTCAAAATCTCCCGGCAAATGATGCCACCTGACACTGCCATCGCTTCCACTCAGGGCAAACGTTGAGAAATGTGTGTAGATGTCAGATGTTTCATTCTGACCAGAAACACTTTCTGGAAGATCTTCTGTATGCAGAGATTTCAGCCTGAAACACACAACTTCATCATCAGACAACAAAGACAACAGCTAACTGGTACTAATGCCATCTATAATATATTCATACATTGCCACTTCTTAATGATGATGGCCGGTTGGCTCACTGCATCAAATTATGGCAAAAGCTGTTATGGCAAGGCAAGGTAAAGTGATGTAAAGGAAGTAAACATAAAGTAAGAGAAGAACCAGCAACTTAAAGGCAGTTAAGGTAAAGTAAGGCAACAGAAAGTAAAGTAAGGTAAAGGAAGTAGACATAAGGTAAGGTAAGGTCAAGCAAACTTAAGGTAAAGGCACTTAAGATGAGGTAAGGTAGGTAAGGCATGGTAAAATGAGGTAATGGACGTTTATAAAAAATAAGGGAAGGTCAAGTAAATTAAGGTAAGTTTAGGTAAGGGGAGGTAACGGAATGGTAAGCCTACAGAGTCAGGTCTTCACAGATCCTTCAGCTGAAGTACAGAAAGCAGCAAAAGCCTTGCCTGGCATCGTGGTCTCGATGTCCATAGCTTCCCCCAACGATAACCGAACCTTCATCCCCCTTCTGGAGGGCATGCGACGTTATGAGGACACCCATGGCCTTGACAAAGTAATGTTTTCGTTCGAAGCCAGTGGCCATCAGCGTCCGAGTCCAGAGGAGGGTAAGTTCGTTGTTGTAGCACAGAACCGTCCAGTCAGCCAAAACCACAATGATAACCTACAAAACGATTGCCCTACACAATGTAATGTAATGAGACATCTATTTATTACATTTCCTTTTTTCTTCTTCAGTATTCTGCCACTAGGCAGATCCAGGAATCCAATGATCCACTCTTCTCTGTTCTCTGCCCTCTCCTTGCTTCTTTGTAGTCCCATCTTCTTACTTTATCCATCATCCAGTCCAACAGCATATTCCTTGGTCTTCCTGGAATTTTCTTCCCTCAATTCTTCCTTCAATCGCTGTCCTCAAGAGAGAATTTCCATATAGTATGTGACCAATCCAGTTAAAAGCATAATCCATTTATTTATTTCATTTATTTATCTGTTATGCCTATATGGCATCACATTTTGCTTACAATGAAAACTATTTACAATGCTACTTTAGGAAGCCATATCAAATGTGGTGTCATTTTCTTTCCTTTAACTCAAACTTTACCATTTAATAACATACACTGATGTTCTTAATTGCCATCGGTTTTGCTTGTCAGTTGGGAGCCCTAATTAAGTGGAACCATTCTGATCTACTGTTTGTTCCTAAATAACTTGTTTACTTCGTGTTAAACTTGTATTATTTCTGGGATCAATAAACGATGATAAATAAAAAAATAATGTTATACTGAACTCATTAAGCTGGTCTTCTAGTCTCAGGGATCTCAAATGGTTCTATCCAATGGATTATGCTTGCAGAATCCGGTTTTGCTTAGAAGCAACCATCAGTTGATGCCTTGTGCATTATGAGAACAAGGTTCCCAGATTAGATTTGATTAGATCCAAAGCTCATTCTATGTTTATATCCATGTCCTACATAAACGTAATAGTGCATACGAAGTGTCTTTTATATGACCTCCCACCCTGTGGTGAACAAGTCCCTGCAAAGCGAAATGCATGAACAATCCATTCTTTTGAGTCATTTTAAATTCACCTGTTTTCTTGATTCTGTTTCTGACACTGGAGAAGCAAGATAGCCGGTTTCCAGAGCCACAGGTCGACTGAACTGCAGATCTTCGTCTGAATTTGACAGCAGTTTGACAGAGTGGACTGTGATGAGGTCTGGGAGACGAAACTCTGTCTTGTTTTGAGCAGGGACCTTGGTCACACGAAGTTCACACTCCGTTGTCACCAAAACCACCTCCACCATGTTGTCTCCATCCAGATCAGTAATGATTGGACCTGGAAGCCATTCATCCCGAGTTGGGAAGCGGCCATTTTTATACCCTTTAGGGTTCAGCTCCTGACGCCAAGCAGGTTGCAGCAGAAAACTGTCACGTGCCCGAAGCAGGTAGATCGACAGGCCACAAACAATCACAAGCACAAGTTCTTGAACTCGGATGGCAGATGCAATTTTTTCCACAAGCAGATTCATCTTGTTCTAAAACTCAACACTGTCAGCGACTTACGAGTCACGCAAATTATTTGTCGATGGCAATACAAGTAAAAATAAAAACTGCAAAAGACAAATCAATATCCGAAGGCAGTCTATGTAAAAATATAATCTCATACGCATTTCTAAACATTCTTAACACGCATTCTAACCAATAGCAGTTCCTGTACATGGAATCCTTTTAGACGCTATGACCACCCACATAGCAACCGCTTTACGCATTTCCCTATTCTGAAAGCTATACTGCATCTCTAAACTATTGAGTGTACGCATTTTCAAATGTCAGTTCTGCTGTACTGAATCCAATGCTTGCCGCCACTGATCACAACTATCAATTTATATTTATACGATAATGGCCGCACGAATTAGACGTACCAGCCGTTTCGACAATCAGATGCATTAGCCGTTTCGTTCAAACCTAATTCATCTGAGCCACAAATCATTACATCGTCGACTGCACAGATGCAAATAAATCCAATTAATTTTTCCCATTCATCAAATCATTTTTAGTTTTACTTTGGTTAGTTTTAAGTTTGATTTGCGCTATTCCTATACCAAATCATGTCATTACAGAAATTCGTATACAAAACACAGCGAGACTGGTCCTCAGCTTTCTCTGAATGGTTTCTGACGGGGTGTCGGAATTGACAGACATCGTAAAATGTAAAAATTGCCCCAAACAATTACCATTACGCTTCTATTAACTAATATTACAGGTATCATCTGATTATTGCGCTTTAAAATTTAAATAACACATCCTTTGCTATTATTTGTATATTACAAGTAGCTTCACAGCGTTTGTAGTAGGTTTAGTCTTGTAGAGTTATACCAAAGATCTTTGGTTATACTCATATAAAATGTCTTGATACAGATATCGTCGCATATGATAGGCCTATACGACGGCATTTGTAGTGAACGTAAGGTAAATGTGAATGTAAATGTAAGGTGCAGACAGACAGATTGACAGATGGAAAGACAGAAAGAAACAAGGATAAATAAACAACAAATAAATGAATAAAGACACAAACAGATAGACAGAGAGACAGACTTAACCAAAAATCTTATCCTGATTCTTCCCCTTCCCTTTATCTATCATGCCGTTCCAACTTCAAACACCATCCACCGTAGCCGTCCGACTATCTGCCTGCCTGACTTCTGGGTCTTGACTATCTGGAACCGAACCCTTTTGCCTATCGATTTTGCTTTGACTGAACGCCTGTGAATAAGCTGGCTCTAGCGACTTGGCTTTCTTTGGGCGCTGTAGAAATCTTGAGTTTACGATGACGATTATCCATATATACACACATGCAAATACATAGGGCCTACCTACATTATTACATACGGCGTATAGTATAAGATAGGACTTAGTGGTCCGAGTAGGTGAAATTGTTGGACCCTGTAGCCTTTGTACATTTTCATAAAAGGCGTTGTATTTAAATTTTGTTCAGACTGGACTCTGATGGGTGGTCCTGCTTGACCGTTTTGTAGCAAGTCTCTCAACTGACGCCGCCTAAGGTTGACAAGTTGTTGTTCTGCTTCAGTCATGTTACTCTTGTAAACAGCCTAAGTAATAAAAATTTTGTCCTAGAGCTGGTATCCTGTTATACATACAGTGGTGTGCAAAAGTCTGGAACCACCTACGAATTTTGACATTTTTTCAACTTTATGACCTTTTACTGTAATTTTTTCATTACCCCACTATTTTTTTTTGGTGTTTTTCGTTATAAGGGATATATTTGGCTATTATAATCATCTTTTTAATACCAATTATTTCTGTTTTTGACAGAAGTATAAGTTCTGAAACATACTTAGTACAACTTTTGTAAATTTCACAAATCCTGCGTGAAACTGGATCAAGATGTTCCAATCAGCGCGCGTTATTTCTGACCAATCAGGAGGCAGTTTTCACCAGCCAATAACAGTCCAGGGTGTCTAGGAAAGACAGCAGCTATAAAATAGGCGCGCTCTTTTGGATTTCTTACACTTTCTGCATCGACCATGATGAAGAAGCGGGGCTTGGTGTTGGAGGATCGTGTTCGTGTGACAGTGTTGAGGGAGGAAGGCTTTTCATGCGGCCAGATTGCCAGCAAAGTCGGCTGCAGTCACAGCACCGTTGTAAAAATCCTGCAGAAGAAGAACATGACGGGTTCGGTGGTAGATAAGCCTCGGTCCGGGGGTCCACGTGTATCAACATCACGCCAGGACCGTGCTCTTCGACGCTTGTCATTGACCAACCGCAAGTTGACTTCGCCTCAGCTACTGCGTGAGTGGTCAGACACGTCTCACGTCAGTGCAAGTTCATCAACTGTTCGTCGTCGGTGCCTGAAAGTATTTGGGCTGCGGGGCTGCAAGGCACGCAACAAGCCACTGATGAGTGACGTACTGTACAAAGGAAGAAACGGATCGAGTGGGCGCGGAAACACTCAAGCTGGACAAGTGACAAGTGGGAGAAGGTGCTTTTCAGCGATGAAAGTACCTTCTGCTTGTTTGGCAATCAGGCCCACACCTACGTGAGGAGATTTCCTGGAGAGCAGTTCAAGCCTGAGTGCCTCAATGTCACTGTAAAGCATCCTCTGAAGATCATGGTCTGGGGCTGCATGGCTGCCAGTGGCGTGGGACGCTTGCACATCGTCGATGGAATGGTGAACGGGGCGAAGTACATCACAATACTGCAAAAGTGCATGTTGCCATCAGTGGAGCAGCTCTTTCCAGGCCGGTTCCTGTTCCAAGATGACAACGCACCTTGCCACCGAGCCAAACTGGTGATGAACTGGAAGCGTCAGCACAAGATTGAGTCACTTGACTGGCCTGCGCAATCTCCAGACCTCAATCCCATCGAGAATCTGTGGCACAAGGTGGCATTGGAAATTTCAAAGAAGAGCCCAACTTCAAAGCGTGAGCTAATTGAATCGCTCATTACTGCCTGGAATCGCGTTGTCACGCATGATCACCTCGTCAAACTTGTGCACTCGATGCCGAAACGGTGCAGACAGGTGATCAAGAATAAAGGGTGGCCCACCAAATACTAATTCACCACGGTCACACAAAACGGCCTTTTTCAAGGCCACCTAAATGATTACGAAGGAATACAGACCACACGTGACCTGTTTTAAAGCATAGATGTACGTACTAATTATTTTACACTATTGCCTAGGGATGTACGTACACGTGTACAAATTAGGAGATTTACACGCTAAGCGATTAACATGGTAACTTCAACAAAAAAATTAGAAGATTAAGGCCAAACTAGGTCAAAAAGTTGATTATAATAGCCAAATAGATCCCTTATAACGAAAAACACAAAAAAATTTAGTGGGGTAATGAAAAAATTACAGTAAAAGGTCATAAAGTTGAAAAAATGTCAAAATTCGTAGGTGGTTCCAGACTTTTGCACACCACTGTACATCTCCAGACAACCTGCAAGAGCATACATACAAACATATATTCAAACACACATACATACAAACATCCATACAAAAATACATAAATACTTAAACACGCATAGGCCTACGTACATATATACATACATAAAACATACATATATACGTACGTACATACATACAAACAGACAGACAAACATACCTGCATGCATACATATATACATACAAAGATGGATACACACGTATAGGTCTACGTACAAACGAACCTACATACATAGAAACAAACGGACAAAGCAACATACATACATGCATACATATGTACGAACGTACGTACATATATGCATACAAACATACATACATATATACACATACATACATACATGCATGCATACATACACACATACATAAGGTAGGCCAGATAGCGATCAGTCTGTGATTATTATAATCATCCACTGGCGACGCACGGCCCAGTCCACGTAGCATCCGCTCTTCCTCGATCTGCCTCAGCAACCTATCGTCTCAGACTTCGGTGCCACGAGCGCACGCGTCGCAGTACAGTCGCAGACGGCGCGCCTGCACACATGGCACAGCAGACCGATTCCAACTTGGTGCCGCTCGTAACAACAATAGTTCTTCCCGCCTCGGCCTAGAACAATAGGTTGTGTTGCTCTTTGTGTACGCGTTGTGCATACGATGTCTGAATGTACGCCACAGTAGGTCTACGGCGAGATCACAGCAGTTACTGCGAGCCAGGAAGTCTGACTCATCCTTTGTGACGACGCGAAGACAGATAATCTTGCGCTGCTGGAGAAGAAAATTATCTGGAACCCGCGTCAAGGGTAGGTATTCATTGTACAGAAATATTCTAATAGGTTTGTCATTGATTCATACACATCAACATTGACTATCAAATAACTAAATATATAATATATGTATGTGTGTCTGTATTCAGATATGAATAATTCAGAACCTATTGCTTACATATAATATACCTTATAATAATAATGATGATACTGATGATGATGATGATGATTATAATAATAATAATAATAATAATAATAATAATAATAATAATAATAATAATAGTAATAATAATAATAATAATAATAATAATAATAATAATAATAATAGTAATAATAATAATAAAAATAATAATAATAAAAGAAGAAGGATGATGATGATGATGATGATGATGATGATGATGATGATGATGATGATGATGATGATGATGATGATGATGATGATGATGATGATGATGATGATGATGATGATGAGAATAATAATGAGAATAATAATGATGACTCAGGGATTTCACTTTAACTGATGCACTTTTACAAGTCTTGAGGGATCATTTGTACCCCAGGCATACAAACAAAAAGTAAGCATAACAATAAAAAAATCAGAATAATAATCAGAATAATAATGATTATAATAATATTAACAACAACACAACAACAACAACAACAGTAAATAGCGGTAGATGCCTTGGCCTGGTTAGCTACATTGGTTAGCGCGTACGTCAAGGCGCCTCTGATCGTGAGAATGTCGGTTCGTGTCACCGGTTGTGGCTTGTATCAGAGATTTGAATCTAGGGCTAGCACGATCCGTACACGAAGACCTTAAATGGCCAGGCGCCCATTCGAACTGGTGGTGAAGGATCTCACCCGGTAAATTCATTGAAAAATGAGCAAGGGTCGAGGTCATACGGTCGCTGTGTGAAAACGTGTACCTTGACCCTTTCGCCCGGAACGCCACTGCTATTGACACACTAGCAAAATCATACCACGTCAGATCAGCCGAGGCCGCCGAGACCGCTGCTGTATCAGCAACTGAAGGCAAAATGTCTAAATAGCCCGCTATTCTTTCATCAAACTGATTAGTGCTCTTTGCCTTTGAACCTTTGGGCCTAATAAATCAAGATGGCCTCGCTTTCATCAAGCACTTCGTCTATCGCTTGCACAGATATTGGTAGATAATAGGGTGACTACTTTCCTCCATCAGCGCTTATCTATGGCCATCCAGCGCTTCCATGCAGTCGCTTTTTGCAGCATCTTTTCCACGGAAGAAACCTTCAACGAAGATTATCATTCCCAGAATAATTCTCCTCCTAATTTTTGTAATGCTGAGGGATTATATATACCTAGGGTAAAATATAATTATTATTATAACAATCATAATAACAATAATGACAACAGTGACAACAACAACAAAAATAATTAATAATAATAATAAGTTTCAGAATAAGCATAAGTATCCGAGGAGATACATACTGATGGCATCTGTCTCTGTATCTTCGTACGTCCGTCCGTTCGTCTGTCTGTGTGTGTCTGTGTGTCTGCCTGTCTGTCTAAGCAGTTTCATTTCTTGTAGTGCGTCCACGCATTAAGAAGGAACAATATCTCTGAATCGGCGCAAAGATACCAGCAGACCATAGACATTGCAACACAACGCACAAATCCCCTATTATCGTCCGCACGGCAAAACCATGACAGATTCCCGCCCGACGACTCTACATCTCCTTCACCATCAGCAGCAGCAGCAGCCAGTTCACGGTTCATTGCCCCCGGGGAGGCTGATGCTTGCGACGTCCTCATCGTCGTCGTCATCTTCATCTTCGACGTCGTCCATTCCGATGAAGGACACGGATGCTGTCAAGCTGTTTGTGGGTCAGATCCCTCGGAGTCTCCTGGAGAATGACCTTCGACCCATATTCGAAGAGTTCGGGCAGATCTACGAGCTCACCATCCTCAAGGATCGCCTGACTGGCATCCATAAAGGTATATACCAATCGTCTAAGACATCGATACATACCACTTACTTTAAAACATCAGCAAAGGTATATACCACTCATCTAAGGTATCCACAAAGGCATGCATACTTACTTTAAAACATCCACAAAGGTAAATACCACTCCAGTAATCATCCACAGAGGTATATACCAATGCTATAGTGCATCCAGAAAACAGGCGCCCCAGAAATTCTTGCAAGAGCGGCGAATCATGAAAACTTGGCCACGTCATCTCCTGGTGTGGGTAAAAATTAATGTTCAGACTGATTTCCGAGAGGAGCAAGCGCCTCATCATACCCCATGTGTGGGCGACCATGTCCGCAGAGGTATATGCTACTGCTTTTAATTAACTATGAAGGAACACACCACATCTGCTAGTGCTAAAGTGAGGTATACTAGGTCTTCCTTTCCCGAAGACCTGCGTAACAGATAAAGTGAGACAATGTAGCTGGGTAGTTTCCGCAAAAGCATACACCAAGTACGAGGCATTAGCAAAGGTATATACCACTAATATAACATATCTACAAAAGGATTTATATGATTTTAGAATTTTATTCTTTAGAGGCTTAAAAAGATGACTGCCTAGCTATATGATTATTGTAATTGTAATTGTAATCAGAAATTTGTATAGCGCCTCTCTAAGAATCAGTGGCGCTCACTGCGCTAGACTTGATGTTAAAAGTCACTAATGATGTTAAGTGTCATTAAGAACAGAATAGTATCCTGTAAGTGAGCATAGCTCAGACAACTAGAAGAGTCACCAATGGCAAGCTCGCGCAGACACGCAAAGCCATACCAACAGATTCCCAACTAGAGTTAAAAGACGATGGCATGTCCTGAAGTCCCGAAGTTCCTGAAGCACGTAGCGTCGAGGATGAGGAAACGACGATGGGCGATGTGATCCGCCGCCGATGGCACGCGGTTGTCCCACCGTCCAACATTTCCTCGCAGATGGAAAGCGACGCGTCGTTCAGATATTCCCCGATCCGAAGGATATACGCAGGGCGGACAGGTATTCGTCGCCCGCCGATAATAATGATAACGACGACTAGATGATGATGTTGTTGTTATTAGTGTTGTTGGTCGTGTTGTTGTTGAATGATGACGATGATGATGATGAGATGATAGCGGTGGTGGTGGAGATGTAATGGTAAGGAGGAGGATGGCAACGACAGTGATGTTGTTGATGATAATTTTATATTGATGATCGGGATGATAAAGACGACGACGACGACGATGTTGACGACAGTTTCTTAATGGGTTACACGACTCAACAAAATCACTTGAGGCAACAAGATACGAACCCTGGACGAAAAAGTGACAGGCAAACATATTTCTCAATCAGCCATCGAACGACGCTGTTGATCCCGCTATTTATGTACAGCCAACATACATGTGAGCACGTGTTAATTTTTGTAGGATGTGCCTTCCTGACTTACTGCAGGCGCGAAAGTGCGATAGCAGCTCAAAAAGCTCTTCACGAGCAGAAAACGCTGCCGGGGGTAAGAAGATCTTACTTACCAGACAATAGCCTAGACTGTAATTAACAGCACCATAGACTATATGCACACTAGCAGGGCCGGAACTAGGCCAAGGGCGGATCTAGGAATTCAACACGGGGGGCACAGTGCAAGTACGGAGCGCATGCCTGTATACGAAGGCCTGGGGCTAGGCCCTCGGTGGGGTCCAGGACAATCCAATGGGGAGGTTCAGAGGGCGAACTACATCATTTTGGGATATTCTTCTTGCGTTGCTTTTAGGTTTTTAAATTGTATTCTAGTCCATATTTTGCAGCGTCATACAGGGTGTGCCGCACACATAAATAAAAAATGACAACATTTTAAACTCATCTAGTAGCACCATTAGCTTTAGAAGACTCGTAGAGAGAAATCCGGGCAGGAGAATCTAAAGCCCCCATAAATAGAATAAAATTTTTAAAATCTAAAATAACACGATTGTTTACTAAAAATCTATAGAGCCGTGTAAAGAAGTGTACGCCCCCATGTACTGTACAACCGGTAATAGTATGCACTATAAACCTAGGTTTCACCGTTTCAGTTCTCATAGGCTAACTTTAGAAATGAATTTGAATGATAACTCATGCTGCAAAGTAACTTTACCAGCAAATTATAGTTTGCACTTACTTCATAAGTCTTCGTCTAGAAAACTTAAGCCTAACCACTTCACCCTTCTTATCAGTCTCAGGAAATAGGGCTTTAAATAAATAGTTGAAATTAAGAAATCAAAGAAATAGTGGCGATAGAGTTAAGGACTTTTTCAGCGCCAATCTGGAGACTTCCGACTGAAGAAGCTGTTGATGGTTCTGCGTGGAGCTCTTCTTTTGACCCAATTCTAAAATGAGACAAAGTACGATTGTTCTTTTCTACTTTCTCAATTCTTTTGTCTCTTTATATTTTTTTGAGCACCTGATATATATTACATGTATATCACTTCCAAAATAACCATATGATTTCTACACAGACTATTACAGAATACACTGCAGTCAGGTTTCAAAACTTTATATATTGGGACATATAATGTCCCAGTATGTAGATTGCATACTGAGACATATTTATAATATATATATATATATGTATGTATGTATGAATATATCCAGACTTTTATAAAGCGCATTTTAGAAACTCTTCAAAAGTGGTATGAACACGGCAAGTCAGCAGATCTAAACAGGTAAGATTTAACTAGGGAGGAAAATGTTACAAAGGAAAGAAAAGAAAGAAAATGTTTCGTTGGGCGCTATGGAAATCTCGGGATTACGATTACGATTACTTGTTTGTTGTCCAGAGATAGACTGTGAATGTCAAGTGGGAGACCATTCCAAAGGGAAGGAGCGACACAGGAAAGAGCGCGATGTTGACGTGAAGATATATGGCAGAAGTTAGTCTATATGCAGGCTAATAATAATCTAGGCTATAGATAGGCCACGTTTTGCATATATATATATTTGGAATATGTATAAAGTATATACTGGAACATATGCAAAAATATCCCAGCCTAAATTGAAGGCTACATCTCTGACAACCCTTCTTTCTCTTATCTCTTTATCTGCTCCAATACCAAAGACCACCCACCGTAGCTGTCACGCTGTCTTTCTGCCTGACTTGGATCTTGACCTGGAACCGAACCCTTTTGCTTATCGATTTTTTTTTGACTGAGCGCTTGTGAATAACTGATGCCCGTGGCGTGGTTTTCGTTGGGCGCTGTAGAAATCTCGGAATTACAATTACGATGATACAGATGAGAGAGAACAAGCTAGCCAACATAGGAATCAAGCATCACTTCATCACTTCATCCGCAGTTCCTCTTTCAACTACGACCTGAAGGGTCAGGGTTCAGAGGTTAACGGCAATTAGCGTGTAAGTGCAAGGACAAGCGTTAGGGCTTCGGCCCAGACCCCGCCTAGGCCTACGACGACCCACAGAATCTCTCTGCGTTTTGGGTAGCCGCTTCGCAGAGGGGAGGGGTTGGAGATGAGGGATGGACCATGGACCATGGACCCCTAATATTTAGTTCTCCTTGGATGAGCCAGTCGCAAGCCTGGATAAAACAGGGGCAACGCTGATCACCTTTGTTATGACACAGCGTCATTAAACAGAAACTACATGTAGATCATGAGCCCACGTTACCTTGTGCATATGGGACGCACTAGCCAATAATCCGGACTTGATACACAGCCTTCTTTGCCTCTATTCCGTAATCTTATGTTCGCACGTGATTTTATGTTGTCAGTTGTCATGTCGGGAGCTCCTCTTAGAAGATTCTTTTGAAAAGGCGCTCTATGAATCAGTGATTGCATTTACAATTATAATGAATTAATTACTTAATGAGACCAGATTTTAATTGATTAATTCTTTTTTAAACGGATGAAAACCTTTT
>OZ029920.1:29304879-29314879 GCA_964023275.1 Norana najaformis
TTTCAACTTCCCTCTTTGACTTCGAATGGGGGGCAGAGAGAAGGAGGTAAGAAGAGAAAGACAGAAAGAGAGAGGGAAGGAGCTGATTATGTGCGTGTGTGAGTGAGTGAGAGAGAGAAAGAGAGGAGAGCAGAACAGAGCAGACCAGAGAAAATGAGAGATAGAGACAGATAGACAGAATGAGAGAGAAATACAGAGAACGAGAGTGAGAGAGAATAAGAGAGAAATAGGGTCATTAAGAGAGAGAGACAGAGAGAGACAGAGAGAGAGGAAGAGAGAGAGCGAGAGAGAAAGAGAGAAAGAAAGAGATAGAGAGAGAGAAAGAGAGAGAGAAAGAGAAAGAGATAGAGAGAGAAAAAGAGAGAGAGAAAGAAAGAGAGAGACAGTGAATAAAAGAGAGAAGAGAGAGAGAGTAAGAGAAAGAAGGGAGAGAGAATGAGAAAAGAGAACAAGAGAGAGAGAAAGAGAGAGACGGACATAGAGAATGAGATAAAAAAGTGAGTGAATGAGGGAGAGAGGGAGGGAGTTGATGATGTAAGTAAAGCCAATACACAAACGAGAAGAAAACAAAAACTCAGATGCCAATTACGATTATTTCCAGCTGTTTACTGTGATTTTCAGAGGAAGATTTTCATAGAGTTAAGCTCACTGTGTGGGTGTTTTTCCTTCATGGCGCCAGATAAATTCTCTGTATCACTGAATGACTGATTGACTGAACGGACAGAATGACTGAAAGAATGAATGAATGAGAGAATGAATAAGCAAAAGAAGGAATGAGTGGATGAATGACCGCCAGAATGAATGCTTAACTGAATTGATTACTGAATCACTAATAAATTAATGACTGGCTGGCTGAATGAATGAATGAATAAATGAATGAATGAACGAATTTACGAAAGAACCAATGAACGCTCGAACGATCATTCGAACAAAATCCAAGACATCCAAAGATTTGAACATTAATTCAAACGCCTCATGAACCACGAACATAACGAACGGTTGCTGTTCGTTCGTCCGTCCGTGCAGTCTTCTCTTCAGTCCATCGGACAGAAATCGTTAAAGAAAAACCAAACTAAGCCGGCTCCGCTGACCGATCGATCTGAATACAAGACCGATAAAGCACAGATCAATAGCAATTTCCTTATTCAACAGGTCAGTTGAGTGCAGTTCGAAAAATGCCAGACACGTCAAATGGAAGAACATAATCAGACAGTTTTTGGATCCTGTCCATTCAGCTGGAAGACAAGCAGCGGACTGATGGATAGATCGATCGCTGGATGGATCGATGGATCGATGGATGGATCGATGGATGATGGATGGATAGATGCATAAAATAATGGATGGATTGATGGATGAATGGATGATGGATGGATGGATGGATGGATGGATGGATAGATGGATGGACGGAAAGAGGGAGGGATGGATGGATAGATGAATCGATGAGCGGATTGAGTGGTGGATGGATAGATGAATGATTGGATGGAATGATGGATGGATGGATAGATGTATAAAATATTGGATGGATGGATATATGAAAAGATGATGAATTGGTTTATGAATGGATGGATGGATGTAGAATGAAACGAAGGAAAGAAGCGATTAATTTCAAGGATTGGAATCCGAGAGATGTTGATGCGTGACATAGAAAGGAGTAGAATCATTTGCATCAACCAGAAACTGTGGTTCTTGCAAAGCTTTTATGAATCGTGGGTCAAAGGGCGGTTGCCTAAATATGTATATATTTATGAATATGAAAATCTGCATGAATTATTATAATGATTATATATGTATATCTGTCGCTGTCTGTCAGTGATCGAATTCGGATTATCTGCGTTACTGTCATTTCCTGAACAACGCTATTCAAATACTTTCGTCTACCTCGGTCTCTAATCTCCCTCCGAGGCTGTGTCATTCTGTATGTGTGACTGCCTGTCCGTCTGTGCACCCTCTTGTTTGTCTTTCTGTCTCTGTGTGGTTGTCGATCGTATTTCAATGTCTTCTTTCTTTTCCTTCCTTCTTCCTTTCATTCTTCCGCCATTCCTTCATTCTCTTTCCTTCTTGCCTTCCTGCCTTCTACCATTTCTTCATCATCGCATTTCACCTTCCCTATTCATTTAATCCATCCATCCGACTATCCATCCACTCCGCTTTCCTCTCTGAATTGATTTTCGTAGTTTCACAGTCGGCCGCAAGGAGCGTTGCGATGCCATAGAGCTATATAACCGTGGGCTGATAACAGGCGCAGTGATTGCGTTATCAGACTTAAATGAATCCGGTTCGAACCCCCGTAGAGTTATAAAATGTGTGATCTAGGGACCAGACGTGTAATTTCAGACCAACACACAACACACGGACAGATATACACACAGACACATAGACAGCTACAAAGACACCCACAGACGCAAACAGACACATATATACAATGTCTTTACGTATAATACTGTTGTTTAATAATATTATCTTCAGGATACAGAGGCCTAAAATTATTGTGTTATACACGCAGTCTATTGTATGTGTGTAATGCGCCATATAAATGTGCTTATATATAAATATATATGTTATATATTAATTCTTCAAAATATGTTGCGCATGGGTGGCATTTACATCATTACATTGATGTTGGCCTGTACTAGCCTATATGCTGCACAAAATGGGGTCAGGTCAAAGGTAACGGTAAACGAACGACAAACGGTATATCGACAAATATGGATCATGTAAGAAACATAATTACATGTATGCACATTTCTAGCCTATGTACAGATATAAACAGGGCCTCTGGGAGGAATTTTGTAAGGTGGTTCATGACTGTTTTCGGGCCCCCTCTTAGGGGCCTTCCCCTAACAACCCTCCGGTTTTCATCCCAACGCCCATTATAATACAAAATCTACAGTGCAACATTTGTAAATTGTTTTTCTACAATGCAACATTTGTTAGACAACAATATATGGTCTGCTGTCAGTGTGTGCCTTCATTCCAATCGGAAGTTCAAATCGTAATCGTAACTCCGAGATTTCTACAGCGCCCAATGAAAGCCACGTCGCGGGGACCATCTTATTCACAGGCACTCAGTCAAAACAAAATAGATAGGCAAAAGTGTTCGGTTCCAGGTCAAGATTCAAAAGTCAGACGGGGAGACAGCGTTGCAGCTATGGGGTGGTGGTGTTTGGGGTTGGAGAGGAGAGAGAGATAAGAGGAAGAAGGGGTGCCACGGTAGGATCTGTGAAAGAGGAATGTTTTCAGTTTTCAGTGAAAGGCCGATGCAAATGAAGTATGAAAAACCTGGGGAGCCTCACCTACTGTCACCCAGCCACAAATATGAATATGTTCGTGCTTTCAAAAAACTTAATAGGCTTATTTAATTAACAAAGGAACTTTCCTGCCGTTTTTCTTTTCCTTTCAGGGCTTCTGATTTGTAGGCATACATTTTCGACGGCTTATTTATAATTTTTACTTTTTATATCTGAAGACTGAAATAAAATAGGCCTGTGTATAAAATATAAAAACTTCACTGTAAAATATGGCTAACAGCCACATACATAGATATCGTCTATGCGATGCAACAGTGACGTATACGGGTGTATATTCTTATAGACACAGTCATACGCCACTGTTGCAAAACTGTTTAATAATAATAATAATAATAATAATAATAATAATAATAATAATAATAATAATAATAATAATAATAATATAATTTTAAAATTAATTTACAATTCTAGACTACATTAATTGTTTCGACAGTCCAGAGAACAGGCTGACACCGGCATTATTAGAAGAGCAGTCTGAAGTTCCGAAGAGAATCCATTTAACGTTACATTTTGACGGGCTCCCAAGGGCCCTCCTTGTCCCCGGAGCGATGAACCGGCTGCACCCCCTCTCATAGGCCCTGGATATATGTAGACCTAGATCACCTCGGTAGCATTTAACAATCGAATCCTAAGAACTGCACCAACCTTAACTTAAATTGCCACTTTTATAATCGCCAATTATCTAAGTTTTACATAAAACCATCCCTTATTCGGTTACTCCTTCTCCTTTACGTCAATACAAAACAGTATTTACATAATTCTGAAAGATAATAATTATATGCGACCTACTTCTGGTTTAAAGAATATATGGCAAGGTCACGGCATATTGCATGCAATAAAGACGACTTGTGAAAGCCCTTATGTGGCCAGTAGGACAGTGCGACTGTGAGAGCTGGACCATAAAGAAAGATGAAGAGGCAAGAATCAAAGCATCTGAAATGAAGTGTATGAGGAAGATTCTTAGAGCACCGTGGTCTGCTAAGAAGATAAACAAGACAGAAGTGGGTCCTAGAGACGGCAGGAACAGAGAGGAGTCTGCTCGGATTAATGAATTATTACTTTTGGATATGTGCCACGAAAGAGTGGAGACTGCTTAGAGAAAGAGATCATCCAAGGCACAATTCCTGGATCCCGAGCTTGGGGAAGACCCAAGTTGACATGGATCGATAACATCAAATCGTGGACTGAATTATCGTTCGACCATAACTATTCCTGGAGACAAGGGCAGCAGATGGCACAAAATTGTCCCTCGTGCAGCCAATCCTCTGCTCGATGACGGTTGAAGACAAGACAAGACTTTCGAGACTTCTGGTTGGAAATGACGTCAGTTTTAAACAGTAAATTGGTGCGCAGAATAAACTGTTACGATAGAAAATCGAGAAAATAAATTTTTATAATGGAAGGAAAGGTTACTGCTAGTAAAAGAACTAGAACGTCCAATCTGTCACTCCATAAAAATTCGTTGTTAGTTTACCTGTGCATGAAAACTGGACACTTTTTCGTGACATTTTTTCAAAATTTACAACCGCAGCAAATCTTCGACCGCCATTTTGCTTTCCAAAATAAGTGTTCAGGTCTTAGACTCTCTGGCTTAACTGGCCCATGATCATCACTTAAGTCGATTTAAAATGTTGCTGCTGCAACTTGCTTTGAGAAAAGTAACGGTGGTGCAACCGGGCTGTTCAGTAACGGTGGTGCAACCGGGCTGTTCAGTAACGGTGGTGCAACCGGGCTGTTCAGTAACGGTGGTGCAACGGTGGTGCAACCGGGCTCGAGGTTAAGACCAAATTATTACGAATAATTAGAAGCAGAGATTGGATAGATGCACAGATGAACATTTTCTTACTCAAAGATGTGAAAGTCTCCATAATGCTGCACCCTACCCAAATAAATAAACGAATAGATGGTGGCTTTCTGACGTAGGCCTACATTTCCTTCATCATGTCTTCACGAGTCATATAACTGTTCCAAAGTCTAGGTTCATTAATCTCTTGAGTTTTGTTTAATCTCGAGGAACCAATGATACCTGGGTAAAACTTTTTTTTAAATAAACAAAGAAATAAATATCTTTGCATTAGCAGACTCCAATGGGAAAAAGAGTAAGAGACATTTCATCTATTTCTTCCATATTTTTAGTCCTGGGAATTCGGTTCCTAACCTGGCAACAGAAACCTGAATCAAATAATAAATAAATAAGAACGAGGCAAGACCTTATCAAATCGCACAAAATTATTTATCATAGATAAAATCTAGATATGAGGAGTACTTACCCGAGCAGCGAGCGATGTCTGAGGCTTTTCCAGAAGGTCCCAGACCTTTCGCTGCCACTCCGTGCACCTTCCTTCGGTGAACGGGTCCTCGTCCATTTCCATCAGACTCTCCGCTTCCTTTCGAAGTTCGTCGTGGACGATCTCCTTGCGCTGGTGGTAGGCGTGCTGGCAACACGACTCAAGGTACAGCTCGTCCATGCCCCAGTATTCCAAGTCGTCGCTGAACGACAGGACACACATGTCCTCAACCAGGTGCAGCTTACCAGTTCGGTAGAAGTTGAGGATCGAAGCGAAGGACCGAGGGTGACGGTCGAAGAAGAACTCCATCGTCGAAAGGTTATAGTCGTCGCACAGTTCCGTCAGTTCCTCGGGTGTTCGACACGAGTGCAGCTTGCCCAGTCGGGTGTGGGGCATCCGGTTCAACGTCGTCCATAGGACCTCGTGCTTGACCCCGCCGACGTTCAAGGTCACGCGCTTCCATTCAGCGCCGGCAGCTGGCGTTTCCTTCGAATGAATCGACGAGGCGCAGTCCAACGGAGCCGCGCCCCCATGGGAGAGTCGCGAGCTGCGCACGAGGTCGAAGAACCCGGGCGGCGACGGATCGAGTCGGTCGCTAATCCACGAGATGAACGGCTGACTTCCGCTATCCGAGACGACGTCGTCTTCGGCGGCGTTTGAGCAAAGCGGGGCAGGTTGGTTTTGAGGCAGGCCGGTTGAGGGAGAGTGAGGGCCCGAGCGATGGGTGTTTGGGCAGACGGTGGGGCCAGCCGCCTGTTCCTGGCTGCGCCGTTTCGCCGATCCTCGGGTCGCGGACCTCGAGGACGCCGACTGAACAGAGTTGGCGAAGATGGAGGAGCCGCGACGAACTCCGCGCTTAAGCGCAGCTTCGCGCTTTTTGTTATAATCGGCACCGCCATATCCACGACCGGAAGACGATGACCCTCCACCAGAGTGGTAGAACATGGCGCACAACGATGTCCAGAATCCAGGACACCACCACCACCACCACTGCCACCTGGTCGATATCTGACCGTCGTCGGTGCCAGATTTTTAACCAACTCTACATTTATGCAGCGCATTTGAAGATCCCTTCAGTGTACCCTCGTCGACGGAACACGGCCACATCGCGGCACAGTATTCATAGGTCATATATCAGAACACCAAAACATCCCTACCCAGCTACTGAAGCTGACGACTGTAATTCACCCGCATCTTCCGAATCCGTTTTGCTGAAGAGGGGACCCGGGGTCCGTGGCAGCACCCCCCGTTCATTCGACGATCCACTAATCGCAGCCGTGTTTACGGGGTGAGCGGCGCTGAGGAAGGCGCGGCGCTGTCCAAGACGGACCGACCGATCAAGGAAGCAGCTGTGGCGAAGGCGGTGGACGGGCGCACAGCTATGGACATCGGCCGACCGATGTGGCGCAGGACCTTCTTCTCATCCTCCGTCCGTCCGTCCGTCCGTCCGTCCGTCCGTCCGTCTGTCCGTCCGTCGGGAATAACATCACCGAAAGACATCTTCGACTTGGCTATCTGTCTATCGTTTGGTCAGTCTGTCTCGTTGTCGGTCGGTCGTCTTTCGGTCTGTCTGTGCTTTTGTCTGTATGTGTCTCTGTCTGTCTATCCCTCTGTCTTTGCTTCTTTCCGAGTGTGTTGTCTGCTTGCATGTTTGTCTGGCTGTCTACCTATCTGAAGAGGCAGAGGGCCAGATACAGAGGAGCAGAGACAGATAACAGATAGACCAACCGATAGACAGTCAGACTGACAGCTTGCCCGTGGGTCTTATGTGTCAGTCTGTTTGGCTATATGTCTGTGTCGACCTATCTGTCGGTCAGCCACTGTCTATCGGTGTGCCTGTCTGCGCTCATGACCCTCACTCTTACCCTTTTCTCCGCCACCTATTAGTCGCCCGTCGCTTTATCCCTCACTGCCGTTCTCCCTCCGTCCCTCCTTCCTTCCCTTTGCCCTTCTTCTATTCCTTCATCGCCTTGCCTTCCTCTCTGCTTTCCTCCTTCTGCCCCTCATTCCTTCCATTCTTAACGCTTTCTTCTTCCGCCATCGCTAATTCTTCCCTTCCTTCATCTCTCCTTCATTGTCTTCCTGCGTCCCTCTATTCTTCCATCCATCTCTTCCTTCATCATCGCAATCTTCCCTCTTTATATCCTACGCTCTCTACTTCCCTATCTCCCTCCTTTACCTTCTCCCTCAGCCTCTCCCTTTTCGTCGCCCTCTCTCTGTCTCTTCCTCTGTCTCTCCCTCCCTCCTCCGTCAGTCCATTCATCCCTAGCCAGTCCGTCGCCAGGCTCAGCAACTAGAGCATCCATCGATGCATCGTACGTAGGCTAAATTTTTGGCGATGCCCGCTGCGGGTGCAGCCCAGCGCAGCCTCCATCGCCACAGCCTCTTCCTCCTGCTCCTGTTCTTCCTCCTCTTCCTCCCTCTTCCTCTTTCTCTTCTTCCTTCTCCTCCTCCTCTCCTCCTCCTCTTCTTCCTCCTCTTCCTCCTCTTCCTCCCTCTTCCTCTTTCTCTTCTTCCTTCTCCTTCTCCTCCTCTCCTCTTTTTCCTCCTCCTCCTCTCCTCTTCTTCCTCCTCCTCCTCTTCCTCCTCTTCTTATTCCTTCTTTTCTTCCTTAACTATAGTAAGGGATCCTCCCTTTCAAATTGAATAGTCGTCTTTCCTCATACTCGATGCAACACCAGTCAGGAACTTTGAACATGGGGTTAACTATCAACCCTGGAAGGGCCTTCGGTGGTTAGGTTCTACGCGGCTGTGGGCGACCGCCAGTGGTTACTTTCCAAGCTGTTTGAGCATCATTTGCTTGATGATGTTCGTATTGTGTTTGAAGAACTTTAACAACATCTAGTCAACGAGTAGTAGTGTCTTCGAGAGATACCTAAAAGGCGCTATATAAATTACATTACATTGCATTACGTTCGCATTACGCACTATAGTAAGAACCATCGTCCGTCCTTCCTTCTGCCCTTCCCTCGACCCCCAATTCCTCCCCATCACATTCCCTCGGGCAAAGCGGCCACATCCCCACGGCGGAGGCAGCAAGCCAGGCGTCGCGGGGCTACATTCTGGTCACGCGATGGTCGCATCCATCAGGAATCAAGTCGCACTCCTCGCCACCCACCCAGCCACCGCAGCCTTCCCAGCTGTCCCACCATGTGCCATATAAATCTAGACCCCATCCCTTGCCTCCTTTAGTCCTATCCATGTCTTCTTTTGTTCGTTCCTCCGTCAGCGTGTCCTGTCTCTGTCCTCTTTTCTCTCTTTTCCATCGTTCGTTAATTTTGACCTTTCCATGCGCTATATAAATTTATATCCTTCCAACCGCGCATCCTTTACTTATTCCGGCCTTTCTTCCATCCTTTCCATATCTTCTTTTTCCTTTCCACATTCATTCAGTCCTTTTGTCCTTTTCATAATTCTTTCCGTCTACTTAATTCACTCTTTCCGTCTTCTTAATTCATTCTTCCGTCTTCTTAATTCACTCTTTCCGTCTTCTTAATTCATTCTTTCCGTCTTCTTACTTCACTCTCTCTGTCTTCTTAATTCACTCTCTCCGTCTTCTTAATTCATTCTTTCCGTCTTCTTACTTCACTCTCTCTGTCTTCTTAATTCACTCTTTCCGTCTTCTTACTTCACTCTTTCCGTCTTCTTACTTCACTCTTTCCGTCTTCTTAATTCACTCTCTCCGTCTTCTTAATTCATTCTTTCCGTCTTCTTACTTCACTCTATCCGTCTTCTTAATTCACTCTCTCCGTCTTCTTAATTCACTCTTTCCGTCTTCTTACTTCACTCTATCCGTCTTCTTAATTCACTCTCTCCGTCTTCTTAATTCACTCTCTCCGTCTTCTTACTTCACTCTTTCCGTCTTCTTAATTCACTCTCTCCGTCTTCTTAATTCACTCTTCCATCTTCTTACTTCACTCTTTCCGTCTTCTTAGTTCACTCTTCCGTGTTCTTAATTTACTCTTTCCGTCTTCTTAATTCACTCTTCCGTCTTCTTAATTCACTCTTCCATCTTCTTACTTTACTCTTTCCGTCTTCTTACTTCACTCTTTCCGTCTTCTTAATTCACTCTTCCCGTCTTCTTAATTAACTCTTCCGTCTTCTTAATTCACTCTTCCATCTTCTTACTTCACTCTTTCCGTCTTCTTAATTCACTCTTTCCGTCTTCTTAATTTACTCTTTCCGTCTTCTAAATTCACTCTTTCCGTCTTCTTAATTTACTCTTTCCGTCTTCTTAATTCACTCTTCCGTCTTCTTAATTCACTCTTCCATCTTCTTACTTCACTCTTTCCGTCTTCTTAACTCACTCTTTACGTCTTCTTAATTCACTCTTTCCGTCTTCTTAATTCACTCTATCCGTCTTCTTAATTCACTCTTTCCGTCTTCTTACTTCACTCTTTCCGT
>OZ029920.1:29944879-29993233 GCA_964023275.1 Norana najaformis
GATTGACACAGATAAACACGCGGGCATCCGCATTCGCCAAGCTGGCTTATGCTTTAAAAATCCATCCATCCACTACGCAACCCGGAAACAAGTCTACAGAAAAATTATTCATCGGGATGACAAACGTCAGCCTCAAGTTAATGAGCTAACTAATTACCATTAGCGGTTTACTTGCTCGAATGTCATAGAAATGGAGGTTGGTCCAAAGCTGTGGAATTTACTGCCTAGTTCGTTGGGTTCTATCATCTCCTTAATGTCATTCAGGTCTAAACTTAGGCTGTTTCCAGCTTTCTCACCCACTGTAGCCTCACTTCAGGTTTATCTAATTTAGTTTGGATTTCGACCCGGCTTCTCCAACGGATTACGATTTCTGACTGTGGTTTCATATCTACTGATGCCTTATGCTCTATAAAAACGCGCTGTAGAAGTTATTGTATCATATATACAGATAGACAGAGGCACACGGACAGACAGACAGACGGATAGAAAGACAGGTCCCGTGAGGATAGGTTGATTTCAGATGAAGTATCTTGCGTCACGTGAACACCGTTATGAACGTTCACGACCTGATTTTCGCGGAAGTGCTGGCGAGTTTGACGTAGATATCTCTGCATGATATCAGATGTTGCAAGCACGAGCATCAGAACTATCACAGTGCAATGAGATCTGTTCGCAATCTGTGCCATACACATGGGCGCCCACATAAATTTCTGCAGAGGGGTAAAGCATGAAAGCTGAGATATGTCGTCCAGGGTGGACCAATCGCCCCATCTTGCCTCTGTGTGCGGACCCCAATTTGCATAGGTTATCGGTAAGTGATGTCTAGCAACAAGGGTCACTAATGTGGTTAGATTAGTGTCACGAATAATTTGTCCGGTAATTATCGATAAGTATTTCTAGCAGAGTGCTGCTGATTAGGTATTTGTTATGGCACTATTTAAGAGCTGTGAGTTAATGAATGAATAAATAAACGGATGAATGAATTATAGAGTGAACGATTGAACTAATGAACGAATGAAAGAATTAACTAATAAACGAACGAATAAATGAACGAATGAGCACAGCTGTCGGCTTAAACCATACAGACAATAGGTGGTCTTTAGCAGTAACGCCACAAAATGGTCTGAAATAGGATTTTCTCCAGCTGAAGTTAGAATTTCCTAGCCTTCAAATGTTAGAATAGCAGCCCAAATTCAAAACCAGTTCTCTTAAATCTCGTCAAAGTTCCTATAGGCAGAGTTACTATCAAAGGATACCACATCAAACTTAGGATTCGATGTTCTACAATGTTCTTTCTAGAGCTCTGGCTCTATGTCGCCATAATTTCCTAGATATGACGTGCAGTATGTAACTATGATGGTTGCGTAATATTATACAGAGCAATTATCACGCAGTTAACATGCGGTTAGCAGCTGATCTTAATTAGTCGAGGCTCCTAGGCCTATAGGCGCTGTAGTCTAGTTCCTGTTATTAACGGAAGTCTACCCTCTTGAGTGGACGCATCGCCAGGGCTATCTGTCGCTGCTGTCCTAGTTCGCTGAGGGGCTCCGATGGGCTGGGGGCGAAAACCGTTCAAAAATCCACGACAGTTCGGCTGCGACGAGCACTTAATGACCTTGTATTGTTTGAAAGCAGCCGACGATGACGTGACGACGACGATGCCGTCATCTATTCCACACGGTGACGTCATTTCCACGAAGACGTCACCGTGCGGCGGCGGCGTCATGTGATCCGTCTGGCCGCCGAAGGTGACGCCCACGACCTTAGCGCATGCGATTTCGACGAGGTTCCTTGACCGATCAGCAGGAGACGTCGAACGACGTGGTTTCGCGCCTCTGACGTCTCGGAGGCGCAGAAGTTTTCTTGGCTGGTTAGGACGGTCTTCGCTCGGGTTCCGCCGGAAATCGAGACGCAATGTTTCCGCCTGGAGTTTCAGTTCGATCGGAACGGATGGGTCCCCGGAAGGGGTGTCGAGGTCCTCGCAAGTTCCTTCAGAACGCTTCATCTCGAGGTTATGCGCATCCGGGAACTCAGAACCCGAAGTATCTCCTGAGCTGGACCGCGAAGAATTTCCTGTTCCGACCGGTGGAAAGATTCCGGAGATTGTCAGCACTCCAGTTAGCTCCTCTTTCGTCTGGTGCTCGACGTCTTTGTCCAGATTTTGAAACCTCAGACGATCTGGAGACACTCGTCTTAGCTCTTGCTTTTCGTTCGGTTTCCTGGATATGGAACTGTTCGTGTCGTCTTCTTCGTGGCTTTCCGTTGAAGGGCTTTGATCCAATTCGCTGTCCGGCTGCGTAGACTTTCCTTCGTCTTCGTCGATGCCATTGTACCCATTCCTGTACTCCATCCTGTTCTTGATAGAGTTTCTGTCAAAGCCAACTCTTGAGTCGTGTGGGTTTGAGTCGTTTAACTCTAAATCATCATCCTCTTCGCTCTCGCTATTCCGCATCTCCTCCTCTTCTTCCTCCCCATCCTCCTCCTCCTCATGGAACCAATCCAAAGTCTGCTTCCCACCACCTGCCTCTTCTCCGCTGCTGTTCCATCTCCTCTGCGTTTCAGGAACCTGGACTCCCTCGACGCTCAACGTCTGAAACTCGAGTCTTCTCTGCAGGGACGACAACGACGGGTGAGAAAACCGAGGCTGAGAAGAAATTGACGGAAGGCTCGGCCGCTCGTACGGCAGACCACCATGTCCCTTCAGGGTAGTAACCCTCAGCTCTCCAATCAACAATCCCTGACCGCTGATAAACTTTGTCTCGTCTTCGAAAGTCCGGGGTGCAAATGTTTCTCCCCATCGCAATCGTGGTCCTTCTGACGACCCTTGATTGAAAATTAAAACCTCTGGAAGGTTTTCCACTTGTCGAGTTTCCGCCTCTACCACGTGCTCCGTAAGTTGATTGGTGGCGTCCGGTTTGGAAATGGTACTACCATCCGACACACTGTTCCTATGTCCCACCCTATCGGTAGCCGACTGTTTTTCCAGTCGCTCCTGAAGCTGTAACTTCGCGGAAACCTTCCACTGGAGATACTCCCGATTATTGGGACGGTAGCAACAGGATTTCTCGTCGATACAGGCTTTCCAAGAGAATTCAGCGACGGACGGAGTTTGTCTAACGACTCGACGAGGATTAGATAATTTTTCCAGGGATTCGTTTCTCCGAGGTTTTCGCTTCATGTGAAAGCCGTGGTTTGGTTCTGCACCCAACAAATCTGCGTCTGAATTTGCCGACGTATTTTCACCGTTTTGATATGACAAACAGTTGGACTTTTTTACCGGAACACTTGACTGCCATGTCTCACTAAGAGGACTTGCCATGGACCATCCGCAGAGCGTGTCTGCGATCAGAAGATGGATTGGAATGGAGACGTTTGGATCTGGAGGAGGGTCGACTGATTGGTCGTTGGATCTGGCTTCCAGAAGTTCCTTTGCCACTCCTTGAACATCTTCGCGAAAGGTGCATGTTGGAGGTTTCGAGCGCGCGAGGAGTTCAAGAGAACGCCGTTGTCTAACCATCGGTCGAACGTCGGAAACCTGTTCGAAAGATTGAAAAACGTGACTTGGAATCAGATACTTAATTCTATGAATATTCATTTTATTCCTAGTTAGGGCCTACCCATTAACTTTACTTATTTACTGCAATCATTATACACTCAGATGCAGAGCAAATCTGAATATGGATATGAGACAAGTGTGCGACTCCAGGGCCATTATAAAGATCCCGTTCAACAAGCTCAAACTTGCAATCGTTGGATTACAGACTCAGCGCGCTATCGATTAGACCACCGTACCGTACAGTAATCTGTGTAATTTGTAATTGCACATTTATAGAGCGCCTCTGTAATAAAAGTCGTAGAGAAACTCCCGACCTGAAATGCAACACTACGATCAAACGGCTGACGAAGCAGAAGCAGAGACAGAGAAAGGACAGTCATGTCTCAGGTTCTATGGCGGTCTGTTCCAGGGTGAAGGGCCAACCACGGCGGAACTTCCACAATGCATTCTGGAAGTACGGGGCGGGAGAACAACCAGGGATTACCCAGAGCGAAGAGATCTGCGCCCAGATATGGTGGACACTGAAATACACAACAGCTCCTTAAGATAGGATGGGACACAACCCACTATGCAACTGCGCATCAGCATAAATAAAATATCTTTAGGAATATTTTTTGACTTAGCAAAAGCCTTCGACACAGTAAATCACTTTATTCTACTTAAAAATTTTGAGTTTTATGGTATACGAGGGATCCCATTATTATGGTTTGAAATTTATCTCAACAATAGGCAACAGCAGGTTTCATGTAATGGTGCCCGGTCTGTCTTTAAGCCTATCCAATATGGAGTACCACAAGGATCAATTTTAGGCCCACTGTTGTTTCTAATTTATATAAACGATCTCCCAAATTCCTCTACCCTATTCCACTTCATCTTATTTGCTGATGACACTTATATCTTCTTATCACATAAATCTTTGGATATACTAATTAAAAGTGCAAATAATGAACTTGAATTAATAGCTGAGTGGTTTAAGGCAAATAGATTATCTCTTAACTTAAGCAAAACTTATTTTATATTATTCTATTCTCATAGAAAAATTATACCTACTCAAGAACAACACATCCTTATTGACGATCAACAAATCCAACAAGTTAATTCCTGTAAATTTCTTGTTTTATTGATAATCATCTTACATGGAATATGCATATCTCCCAAATATCGAAGAAAATTGCTAAAATTTTGGGTATTTTATATCGCATTGTGCTACTTGCCTAAAAAGACTCTTTTGTTTTTATTCTTTTGGAATCAATGAAGTTTTCATTCATTCATTCATAAATGATACATGATGATGATGAGTTCTCTGCCCGAAGGCAGGTCCATTGGCTTTATGCCACCCAAGGATGAGTGAGGTGGTTTCCCGTTGCCTTCCTCACAGACAGTTGTGGGTGAGCAACTTGTCCAAGGTTGCAACGTAGTGGCTTGAGGCAGAATCGAACCGGCGACCCTCTGGTTACGAGGCACCAACAATACCACTACACCACCACGTCCCACATAAATGATACATAATGACTCAAATGCATAATAGCATGATAGTTATTATGCAGTCATTATATTATATACCGGTGTTTATAAATATTTGTATGTATGTATGTATATATATATATGGATGTATGTCTGTATATATGCATGTATGTATGTATTTATGTATGTATGTATGTATGTATATATGTAACGAAAACTGAAGCACTTGCCATGTGTTACGACATTGTCCTACTGAGTCCAGATCTCGATCCACTTGTCACAAAATCTAATCCAATGACTTATATAGCGCCGTTACTCTAATGCACAGGGCATCAGTGGATGGTCGCTTCAAGTGAAACCTGTAATCAAAATCGTAATCGATTGGATTGCTAACAAGTCATGAACTAACAGACTTTCTAAGCCTCTCTCCGTTGCTTAAGTCGTCTTGCTCAATGTGTTTCGGCCAACGCTGCTGATAAACTTCGCCAGAGAACAAGGTCCAGGAACCATGACAACACGTATACGAACCAGCTTGACGCTTCATGCAATGACGCTTGATCCTGTGTCAATCTCAATCAGAAACGTCAACGATCCGGTTGACAACCGTTGTCCTACGTCTATGCAACAAGAACAAAATAAATATTTGCTCCCACAAAATACAATGGTGTTGTAACGTCATGCAAGACAAACGTGCCATGCAATTAGCCAACTTAATATAACGTGGTTTCATCTGTCCATATATATATATATATACAAATGTGTATATATGCATATTTACTTATATATATGCCTATATGGCGCAGTTATATCTCTCACTGCAAATATATATTGATATATAAAACACTTATATTGAATTAGGTGATTGGCAAGAAAAATCTCATATTATACTTGACGATGGTGAGCAGACGTCGTGTGCACAAACCCTCTACACACACACACACACACACACACACACACACACACACACACACACACACACACACACGCCTACACCTACACACACACCTACACACACGCAAAAGCACACACACATTCCAAATATGTGTGTATATTCATATAAGTCTTTCTCTGCATGTTCTCGTACTCAGCATTTCCGTCTATTTGTACGTCTGCCTATCTCTGTCCGTCTGTTTATCTATCTGCCTACTCTCTTTATGTGTTTGTCTGTCTGTTCATCTCATAAATCTGTCTGTCTCTCTGTCTACTAACTCTGTCTTTTGCCTGTCTGTCTGTCTGTTTGTCTGTCTGTCTCTGTTTGCATACCTGCATCTTGTTGATATGCGTCATTAACCCGTGCTATACGTGCGGATCGATTCACACGCTTCGCTGTTCCAAGTCACACGAGTCTGTTCGTAATTGGTCTACAAAGCATTTCTACACCTCGATGGCTGTTAGTTTGACAAGTAGAGGTCAAGACTTAGCTGTAGTAGTGCGTTCATACATACAGCACACGCATCAACACGCCTCTCAACGCGCACACACATTTAAGACATATGTATATGACTACAGATAAAACTCCGCCACTACATTTGATCCGTTAGTGCCAGTCCCAAGCCTGGATAAAGGAGGAGGGCGACGTCAACAGCCTTTGATGCCATAAGATGTCGTCAAACACTGGAACTACTACTACTACTACTACTACTACTACTACTACTACTACTACTACTACTACTACTACTACTACTACTACTACTACTACTAATACTACTACTACTACCACTACTACTACTACTACTACAGATAGCTCTCGATTCTGAGAATTGAAGGAGCGAAAGACAGAATTCGAATCTTGTGGCCTTCTAGTTTGTCGAAGGCTAAGTAAGATACAGAAGCGAAAAAATTTTTAACACTTGTATTTGTATAGGTTATCCATGCACTGTGTTTGTATATATATATCCATGCATAACTGGTTTATGTGCATACATATCAGTATACATATGTATGTTTATGCATATAGATTTATATATATATCGAAAACTGTGTTTATATATATAAACACAGTTTTCGATTTACGATATATATATAAAACTGTTTTTTCCTGTTGCTCTTTGTATTCTCAGGTTCGGTATATATCTTAAATCCTGTACGTCTGTCTGTAAACTTGAACACGTATCTAAATCTATACAGATCTTATTTGTAAATAAGTTTAGTCGGCGATCTTTCCTCTAGGCAGTCTGGGGAGGCAGGTCGATGGTATCCTCCCAAAAAATTAAATCGCCCCTATATCCACCCTTGACTGTAACTGTACTCGTAATCGTAATCACCCGCTCTCTTTAGCGCTAAAAGCTTAGTCGTGTGAACCAGATTACTCACAGCTACTTCGTCAAAAACAAAGTCGGCAAAGCAGATAGACCTATGATCAGGTTCGTTTCCTAGTCCAGATCTCTTTATAACGCCTTCCAAGAACCTCTCAAAGAGGCCCTTCGCCAGCTTGGGGCCTACATACCCGACTTGACTTGACCCTCTCCCGGATTCCAACTTGGCATAAAAACTGACCAATCAACCTGGCTCTTGTGGACTCGATTCGATATATGGGCGGTGAATGATCTCGTCTCTTTACGTAGCTTTTTGTGGCGCCTAAAAACTCTGAGATTTACATGCGAATTACTTTAATATTACATTACATTGCAGAGCATTACGCGCATGCATACATGAACGTGTGAGGCATTGCGCTGTGCATGCCCAAGCACTGGACTTGTGATAAATGAGCTTGGGTGCATTGATAAAGTAAGCTCCCGCAGACACTGTTAAAACGTGCCAAAGGCCATCGATTATTTTCTCATCAAACACCGTCTAGCCGAACTCGAAGTGGCTGAGTTCAAGAACTGAACCAAGTGGATGTATTAAGTCTCAAGCCTTGAAGCAGTAATGTCTATAGACAGAGCATACATAACGTGTCCATAAGCGCAACTAGTACTGCCTTAACACTAGTGTCTAAAAGCAGCAAACATTAATGTGTCCATCGACTAAGACGCTCTTAATACAATTGTATCGAAACAGCATAGAAAACAATTGCTTGCCTGTGTTTTTTACATAATAACGCAAATTCGTTAATTTATAGCCTATTGTTCTCAAAAGCCTTTTTATTTTCCCCATCGTCCTCATCTTCCTCATCTTCCTTCTCTTCCTCTTTTTTCTCTTCCTGTTCCTCTTCCTCCTTCCAATCGTCATCACCATCGTCATCCATTTAATCGATTTCCACCGTAACACCACGCCCTCTTTCACGGCTTGACCCCCGGATTCGAACTTGGCACCGAAACTGATCCAGGAACTTGGCTCTTGCGGACTTCATTTGATACAGCGCCGGTTAAAAAGCTAGTCTCCATGAGGCGGCTTCTGTGTGACGCCAAGAACTTTCTGATATTTACTTTTACATTACATCTTTCTTCTCTTCTTCATCTTCTTTCTCATAATCTTCTCTTCCTCCACCTCCTCATCGTCATCGAAATTTCTTCATTCTTTTTCTCTTTCTCCTCCTCCTTCTTCCTCATCTTCCTCCTCGTCCGCTTCTTCCTTCTTCTCTTCGTTCTCCTCACCTTCTTCTCCTCCTTCTTTCGATCTTCATCGAAATCTTTCTCATCTTCATTCTCTTTCTCCTCCTTAAGTTCCTTCTGCCCATCATGATCCTCTGCATCCTAATCATCATCATCATCATCATCATCATCATCATCATCATCATCATCATCATCATCATCATCATCATACTCTTCTTCCTCTTCAAATCGCCATCAGCATGGTGTCTTTCATCGATATGTCGCTGTTTGCAGACATTACTTGAAGTGTTCATCGCAGGTACTTAGCGGACTAAAACGACTTGGGACTCTCTTTTCTCTGTCTCTGTCTCTTTCTATATCTCTCTGTTTCTCTCTATCTGTCTCACTCATTCTCTCATCACTCTCTCTCACTTGTGGGATACGATCTGTGACTGTGCTAACATACATTTACCAAACCCGAGTTAACACTAGGCGCCCTTTCAAGTGCACTACTTACTCAAGAGGGTTGAACAGATCCTCAGGATATCAACGGGACATCGATGAGATGTTTACAATTGTTTACACATTAAACGCCTTACCTCCGCACATATATAAAGACACCAAATACACAATTAGGCTAAATATACACAGTCACACATACATAAATAAATAAGCATGCAAACATACACCCTACATACATACGTACCTACATACATTCATACATACATACATACATCCATATATACATTCACACCTCATACATATATATATACATACATAAATGAATACATTCATGCATACATACATTCATATATGCCAAGTCTTATCGATAAAGCTTTTAGATGTAAGTATATGAGTCCTTGTTTTACCTGTATTTTGATCTTGGTATTACTCATGAACATACATGCGCATATAATAGTCATTATTATATATATTATATGCATACATACCTGGGCATTATAATTATACATGCTATATATACCTATAGATACACACATCAAAATTTAAGCTTAATATGTGAGACATCCATTGTGCGCGGGTGAGTGACGATCTTATATGAGGGAGGTAGGGTAGAAGACTTGTATGAAAACTCTTGGCGAAATGCCCTATTGTAGCCCGGTAGTAGAACTTGGTAACTTTGGCCAAGCTCAGGAGGGCTGAAAAGGGCCTGTCTTCAACCCCACGGTCCGCTCAGCCCTTAACATAGGCCGAAATGGTCCCATTTAGGTGATAATTGGCCCAGAAGGTTCGCTCTAGATATCGGTACATGTGGTCTGTAAGACGCAATTTACGAATGCTTTAAGTGGATCAATTGTCAGCCAGGTGAAGCTATTAGCAGGTAAGCATTTCTCTGTTCTCTCGTACAAGCATGGCTTATCTCATTCAGTCTGGCTTAAACTACTCTAGTCTAATCACTAGTCTAGATTAGTCTGGTGTAATCCAGTCTACAGATTAATCTAATCCTTTCTAATCAACGCGGTAACCGACTGGTTTCAGCTCTCGAGTTGCGACGCGGAGGGCGTGGGTTCGAGTCTCGCATGAGACGATTACTGATTACCATCACGCACAACTAACTGTTCAGAGGGATTCATTAATGCCTTGTCAGAAGATAGTGGAGCATTATAAATACAGAAATAATAATAATAATCGACTCTAGTCTAACCTAATCTAAACAATAAACGCCTTACCCCTGCACACACACGCGCATATATATAAAGACACCAAATACACAATTAGGCTAAATATACACAGTCACACGTATACATGAATAAATAGGCACACAAGTATACAAACATACACACTACATACTTACGTACCTACATACATTCATACATACGCACATTGATACATACATACATACATACATAAATATGTACATACATGCATGAATACATTCATGCATACATACATTCATAGAGACATATATGCCAAGTTTTATCAATAAAGCCTTTAGAAGTAAGTATACGAGTCCTTGTTTTTACCTGTGTCCTGATCTTCGTAATACTCATGTACATACATGAGCATATAATAGTCATTTTATATATATATATATATATACATACCTCAGCATTACAATTATATATGCTATATATACCGATATAATCCTCTGTTCTCTGACATTATCTAATATAGGCAAATCTAGTCGAGTCTAACTGAGTCCAATATAGTCTAATCGGCATCGGTTGTAATTGTTATAGTAAAATTGTATAGCGCCTCTCCACACGAGAAACTAATCAGAGGCGTTATCTCCCCATCCTAAACGATGTTACAGAACAGAAAGTTCATGAGTAAGCAAGCAATGCTCATTTACCTAGATAAGTCACAAGCGGCAGGTGCCCCTATACACCGATTCTCACCCAGAGTTTATTACAGATGGCATTATGGTCTGACTTCCTGGACCGCATTCGTAATCGTAATAGTAATCGTAAATTTGTCAAGCGACGTTTCAAGGTAGCCTCATCAGAGGCTCTCCCGGCCCATCTCAGAACTGGGAAATAATACGGTCTTCAAGCGCTTACGGAAGAGGGAGGGAAGAGGGAGAGAAGCTACCGTCGAAGGTCGGTAGGTAAGTCATTCCAGGAAGCAGGGCCAGCAAAAGCAAAGCGGCGGCGCTGAGCGGTGGCAGTTCGAGCTAGAAGGACGGAGAGATCGCCCTTAACCAACGAATGCAGTGGTCTGCGGCCAGGAATAGAAGAAAGGGGGATGCAGAGCTCCCTTAGATATAACGCAGGACAGCCAACAAGACAGTTCCGCACAAGGGTCAAGATAAACTTTTCGCATTGCATCGAGGACGAGGAACGACGACAGCCGATGAAGTCCGCAGAACACGGTCTCTACCTTAAACTCCAACACTCCCTCATAAATGGTAGAAGACGGAGCGACAGGATATCTCTAATACCATTCGGTCTGTGCAGGGCAGGCATTCGTCGACAGATGGCCAATTGGTCGTAGAGCCTCTCCGTGAATGACGGCCGACGACACTCAAGACTCTCATAGCCAATCTTTCATTTATTCCAAGATATCAGTAGCACAGTGGAGCTCGATCCTTACTAGGTGAGAACCTGTCCACCCTCTACAGGTGGACTCGTCCCAAGTGACGATCACACCGCGATCGCCTGCGACTAAAGACCATCTAAAACACAAGAAATTTTGCAAAAATAACTTCGAAGCGCAGACTCGCTTACAGTAGAAGCCGAACATACAAGAATTTTCAAATTCCGCGTAGAGTCAACTGATTTTCAAAGAAAAGTCGTTAGGCAAAGCAACGGACAACATGGCTGCAGACACGCGCAGACAACCGTGACTATGGAGTTTTGCAATCCGATGACCTCACGTTGGGAGCCAGGACGAGCTTATTTACATGTAAATATATTAACTGTAATGTAATGTAATGTAACAAGCACTTATATACCGCTCTTCAAGTACCTCTCAAAAGCGCTCATGACACGGCTATCCTACCGATCTAAACAAGTGCGTTTTCAAGTTAACAGAGAATGAACATTGAGTTAAACTAAATGGAAAAGTACGAATGTTTAAAGGGAAACTGTTCCAGAACGAGGGACCAAAGCAGGAGAGGGCACGATGAGCACGCAAAGACGTGCGGTAACGTGGAATCAGCATATCTCCACGAGCAGCAGAACGCAGCAACCGGCCACCAGGTCGACTGGAAACAGGAACACAGCTCCCTAATGTAAGCAGGCGCAGTGCCAACCGTAGCAGAACGGACAAGTAGAAGAACCTTGAACTGATTCCGTTCCGGAATAGGAAGCCAGTGTAGCGTCTCCCTGATGTAATCCGAAATGTGAGAACATTTTGGGAGATTTGCAACTACCCGAGCAGCACAGTTCAAGACAGACTGGAGCTGGCCAACTCTGAACTTCGGGAGACCCGCCAGGATAGAATTGCAGTAGTCGATTCGTGTGAGGACGAACGAGTGGACCAGAGTAACAGCAGCTTTGAAGGACAGGTTGCGCCGTAACACACGAATCTGCCGCAGCTGATAGAAACAGGATCTACAGAGCGAGTTGACATGATCAGCCATAGTTAGTTCACCATCGAGGAGGACGCCCAGGTCACGGACCACAGGTAACACACCCCAGCCAGGAAATCCAGCCTGTAGCGCTTCAGCATCAATCCCAGAACACGTCCGACGTGTGCCCAGCCAAATGTACTGGGTTTTGGCCTCATTTAACAGAAGTCGATTTGACGCCATCCAAACCCGAACTTCCGCCACGGCAGAACGTACATTAGACACACAGGCATGCGCATCTGATGGAAGGCAGGTGGAATATAGCTGGACGTCGTCAGCATACAGGTGGCACCGAGCTCCCAGGGAGGTGATGAGCCGGGCCAAGTCAGCCGTATACAGAATGAAGAGCAATGGCCCAAGGACTGAGCCCTGTGGGACGCCGAATGGGAGCGGCGCCCAAGCCGAACGATCAGAGCCCAGAGCCACCATCATAGACCGCTCATCCACGAAGGAACTGATCCAGGCCAGAGTGAAGCGCAGATCATAGCTAAGACGTGTAAGAAGGACAACATGGTCAACAGTTTCAAACGCTGCACTCACGTCTAGAAGGGCAAACAGCGTAACGCAGCCAGTGTCAATAGCATCACAGATGTCCGAGATCAGCCTCAGGAGTACCGTTTCTGTGGAATGGCCCTTTCTGAAGCCAGACTGGAACTTGGGCATCAGATCGTTCGCCTCCAAGTAGCTAGTAATCTGCTGGGCAACAAGACTCTCAATGATCTTTGATAAAAACGTGAGGTTTGATATCGGTCGATAGTTGCCTATTACATGCATGTCCAGTCCCGGCCTTTTCAGGGAAGGTATGATGATGGCACGTTTTTGGTCCGGTGGAAGAAATCCATCCGCCAACGATTTGTGTCCAATATATTACACTATGTAGTATTTATGTATGTATGTATTATATGTATGTATGTTTGTATGTATGTATGTTTGTATACATCAACACATTTATATAGCACCTTTTGGCACCTTCCAATAGCACGTATGATATATATATACATATATACATACATACAAGTAACACATGAATACGCAATGTATATAAAAAAAATATACGTATATTGCAGTATATACAAAATATTATCCAAAAATAACAGTAGACCGAACAATGCATGATAAATCGCAGACGTCGAGAGTTTCTCAACCAAATGTTGCGGATCGCTTGCCAGGAGTTGCAAGTGGGTCGACTGGCCCAACAACTGGCAAAAGCCAGGAGACGATTCTTTCGGCTCTTGCTTTTCACTCTCCTCGCGAGAGCTAACTTTAAAAAACCGTCTGTTGCACTCTGTAAAGACCACAAACACGCACACACGCACGGACACACGCACACACGCACGCAAACGCACACGCAAACACACACAGATATACACGTATATATATATATTAAAGTCTCTAGTAGTCTAATATATAAATATATTAATGGATGTCATAATACATATGAGACGAGATCTCATTTTCTCGTCTCCTGATTAACAATGTGCCACAATAGTTCTACCGCCCTTCTTAAGAATGCTTTGATGCCTTGGGCTATCATATTCATCATTAACCCCCTCTTTTTCTCTCTGTCGCTCTGTCTGTCTGTCTGTCTGTCCGTCTGTCTCTCTCTCTCGCTGAATGCTGCTTCACCGTCAGTTTCGCTCATGCCATAATTTACCCTTTTCTCTCCTACTGATCTGTGAAACTATCGCCTCATCATTCCTTAATTTCATTTAGAAAATCCTGGAGAAAAGCAGTTGCTAATCGCCTGAGCTTTTAAAAGATCCGTTCCAATCTGCCTATTACAAATAATATCACACACTGAAACTGCAGTACTTACTTACCATCACAATCCCAATCAATTCCACGTCTTGACTTGCGGCATTCCACAGCCCCTCCTCCTGTTTACATTTTATACAGCACTCCACTCGGTTCATTCTACTTACTGATAACTCTCTTCAGGCTCGGGTTAATTGCTGTTTGCTTCCCAGTCCACACCGGTACCAAGAAGAAAAATTACCGAGAAGGAACAATGACATGTTTGCTGGGTTTCTCTCTGTTTTGATCAACTACCCAGTTTGACGAGGGCAGAGGTGAAGGTCGGGGTGAGGGTAGCGTTCTTTTAACCTCCCAGTATGCGTTGATTTGCTGGGGTAACAGTGAGATGACTATGAAACCCTCATGACTAAGGTTTCTGTCCAAAGTTACCCTTCTGAGGAGGTTCTGTAGAGGCCTGTAATCAAGCCTGATATTTTAACCGTTTCCTTTACCTCCTTTATGTTTCACTTAGGTTTTCGAGGCAGTTTCAAGGTGAAATTCGTTGGTCCGTGGCTTCGAAGCCCTAGAAAGATGGAGCATTTCTTCCACCGGATGCACGTTAGGAGGGAGTCCCTTAAGAAGCAGACGATGACCAGACTGGATCAGTGGAGAGATGACGAGACTCACGTTAGACACGGACCCTGCGACTTCTTGGTCAAGGTCAGTCACCCACAAAACCCTCGATTCATCAGAGGCTGGACAACATCCTGTTAAAGATGATCAATTGTTGTTGTAATTTTTACTGTAATCGCAAATTTTTGTGTGGAGAAATTGCTCAGAAGTAAGTTGTCAGGCCAGAAGCGCTGATGAATTTCCTTAAAAGGGCGCTATATAAATTTTTATTTACTTTAATGTAAACTATTCGACTTTACGCTCCATTTAACTTTACTCCACTTTACGCGACTTTACATTTCGATACATTATTTTACATTGCGTTTATATTACATTGCATTAGTAATCCTCATAATGATCCTGTCATTATCATCGTAAACTTCAAAATGTTTACACTGCGTAATGTTGTAATCTTTGTAGTATCTGGGTTACACTGAAATTCTCGAATCGAAGGGAACAGAGATATGCAAACAGTCCTTCCACAAACTGGTAAAACAAGATCTTTAGACAATCTCTAAACGAACTTAAAAGTAATGTAAGTAATGTAATGGGATATAACGTGATTGTAATCGTAATCGTAAACTCAATAATTTCTCAAGCGCTACTTCAAAGCTAAGCGCATGGCATCAGGTTACTTACGAGCGCTACGTCAAGTCAGAGGGGGAGTCAAGGGATATAATGGGAAATACTAGAACCGGTTGCTGGGACACCGTAGAGGGCCGGAGACGGAGGAGCTATTACTGTGGGTTGTGTTTGTCACGTGATGTAACGTAATTCACTGCAGTTCAATGTAATTACTGTTTGGTAATGTAAACCCCTTTCGGCAAAACAACGACAATTTTATCTTATCTAATCTGAAACTTATGTAGGGCCTCTGTAACATTGCACAGGGTAACAACCAATGGCACTTGCTAATCTGATTCGATACATGGAAGCTAAAAAATCGACGAGTTTGGTGGAAAGGTGTACATTTGATATGATTGGAAAGTCTGTCATGTTTTGTCTGATTGGCTCAGGTGTTGATTTTGTGTCGTTCTGTGCAGAAATACGACGAGCTCGGTTATTCGTTGGCGCAAGTTTTCCATAAAAACAAACGCAGGGTTAGGAAGAATTCTCAGTTGTTTCCATTTCCGTTTTTCACCTTTCTACTCACTTATTCACTTATTTGCTTATTAGTTTACTTACTCACTAAATGACTGGGTTATTAACATTTTTAATTCATCTATTAACTTCTAAGCTTTGCTGTGATTGGTCCATCTTTCTGGAATAGTTTGCCTAGCAACCTACGACGTGAGCTGCTCTGTTTTTCTGCGCCACTCCTCAATGATCGCATTAATACCCTTGTGTTTGATCGTGGTTTTGTGTTGTGAGGTCGGGAAAGCCTCTGGAGTTTATCTTGAAGACGCGCTATATAAATCTGTGAAGACAATTACTCGTTTACTTATTCACGCATATACTCCTTTAATCGCTTACTTCTTCACTTACTAATTCTCTAAAAGACTGATTTGTTATTATATTATTTATTCACATGATCACCTAGCAGGATAATTTAGCAAGAAATGTACTTTTCTTGCGCCAGCTGGGAAGTAAAAATGGCAAGTCCTGCGAGGCACCGGTCCTTCGTTCAGGTCTGGGATTCATCCATTTCCCACTTGAGGGCCTAAGAAAGGAAAATAGTGCCTACCCGAAGTCCCACTATCGGATACGGCATCTTTATTTACCTACTCGCATATATTCATCTGTTCATTTACTCGTCTACTCATTTACTCATCTACTTATTCATTTATTCAATTCTCTTATTTGATTAGTTAAATTCTCCTTCATTCAACTGTTACTTTCCTTACTTCGGTTATTTCGTTTATTAATTGCTTATTATTTTAAAAAGTTCATTCAGTCATATACGATTTATCGGTCGCTTTATATTTACTTGTTTCCGTTCTTTTTCATATGTAGGCCTAATACTAGTTTGTTTGCAAATTTCAGGTATCAACTACCAGCCATCACTACGCAACGCTTCAGATTTCCAGCGAAAGAGTTCGCATCATTGATGAAAACGATGTAATTATCATCCATTTGAGCTATATATACTTATATATATACTTTTATATGCATATTTTTACATACATATGTATACATGCATATAAATATATTTAGTGCACTAATTCTATCTGGAATAAGTTGCTTAGGAACCGACCACGTGATCATTTTGGCCTTTTCTGCCATTTTTTGTAATGTTTGAAAACCACTCTTTGATCATGGTTTTGGTCGAGAGATGAGTTTTCTTGAAGAGGCGCTATACAAATTAATGTTTACGATTACGCTTGTTACGCACGCACGGTCAGTCAATCTGAATTTCAGGCGCGAGACAAGTATAGACCACTCACCGTAGCCATCTGACTATCTGCCTGCCTGACTCTTGGATCTTGACCTGGAAACGAACCCTTTCTTACTCTTTTTGGTTTTGGTTGAGCGCCTGTGAATAAGCTGTTTCCCGTGACTTAGCCTTCGCTGGGGTGCGCAGAAATCTCGAGTTTACGATTACGATTACGAATCAGGATAGGATTTTTGGAAACGTACTGTTTTAAGTTGCGAGTGAAAGACCGGGACAGAAACTTCAAGAGAAGCGGAACTGATGACATAGAAAACTCCACTCTAGAAGATCCCTAGAAAATAAATCTAAAATAGTCATTAAGTCGTTAATTTATATTTTGCTGGCAGGGCTTAATGTCTGATGAATTAATGTCTGATGAATTAATCTAATGATGTTTTTTTGATTAACTATTATACAATACAATAATTTAATCATTAGTTTATTATTTTATGGCGACAGTATCTCCCTTTTGATTAATTGATTTATTACTATATTGTGCTTCGTAACAAGGAAACCTATTAGTAAAAGTAAAACTCAGGCTCCAATGTCCCATAGTGGGAAGTAGGGGAAGCTCTCATTTCCCCCTCTTCGGCCTCTGAATCAATAATGGAAAAATCCCAAGGTCCTGAACAAGGGGCCAGCGCATCGCAGGGCTTGCTGTTTACGCCCCTTTCCCAGGTAACAAATTATAGGCCTACTGCACGGTGACACAGGAACGTGTGAGCAGACAACTTGCCCAGGGTCGTCAGACGGGATGCGCTCAACAGGCTTGAACCCGTACTTTTTCGATTACGGACCCAGCGCGCTAACCTCATTTTCACTGCTTAATTAATTCATTACTTAATCATAACAATATAGTATTTATGTTCGTTTATTTATTTCTACGTCAAAACAGGACATTCTAGTTGAGTCGTTGATTTATTATTTTCGGATTTGTGGTTTCTGTTGTTGTCAGGTCGGAAGCTCCTCTCATGAGTTTATCTGAAGTGGTGCTATAAAAATTTGCAATTATAATTGCATTTGCAAATAGGATAGCAGTTATTTAACCCTTTCGCTAATTAATTAATAATTATTTGCTCGACAGGAGATACTCCGTCACTTTGGTGCGTAGTCCTACTGCTCCGGCATACATCAGAATTTCGTGTTATAGTTTTGAGTCAACCTCGTCGCCGTCCACTCACCATCGCTGGTCTTAAGCCTTTCCATTTATCACTCCTCTTGTTTTCCATTCAAAATTAAAGTCTTCTCTTTTCAAGAAATCTTGCCCTGATTGATCCAATTTACAGCATTCCAGTTTCTCTCAACCTAAACTCAATCCACAGTAACAGCTCTTCTGTCTTCTTCTCTCTCGGTCTTCTGACAACCAGACTTTGTTCTACACGTGGTTTTTCTAGACAACCCTTCCGACTGGACGCAGCGCTTGTGGTTAAGCTCGTGCCCTGCGCTTAGCTTTTGAGTAGCGCTACAGAAATTCTCGAGTTTACGATTGTGATTACGGTTACGATCACAACAATATGTTGCCAGTGTAGATTTACAGGTTTATCGGTCCTGCGCATTATTGCGAGTTCATCGGCTTTCTCGTTCGTTCACCGGAATTTCCTGTGGTTGAACAATGAACAACCTTTTAACACACATTGCTGTCTCGATTCATTCAGTTCAACAGAATTCTCTGCTGATCTTAAGTCGCATTTGGTTCGATCATTTAGATAACCGTGTGAGCAGTGCTTTTGGTGGTGCTAGAAAGCCGCTATATAAACTTTTTGTTACATTATAATACATTGCATTCACTAATTAATTAATTATGTATTTGATGACAGGATATATTGGTGGATACTCCGATCGCCAGTATATCGTTCTGCTGTCCAAACAGCCATCACGAAAGAGGATTCACCTACATCTGTCGCGGAGACGTTCCATGGAAATGGCACTGCCACGCCGTGGAAGCCGTGGATGACCTTGTCAGTCTATTGTCTTCTGTTATTATCAGTAGTAGTAGTAGTAGTAGTAGTAGTAGTAGAAGTAGTAGAAGTAGTAGTCGTTGTTGTTAGTGTTTGTGCTATTGTAGTAGTTGCAGTAGTAGTATTGGTTAGTGTTTGTGCTATAGTAGTAGTAGCAGTAGTATTGTAATGCATCATCGTCATCATCATAACCATAATAATAATCCTCCTCCTTTTTCTTCTGCTTCTCCTCCTCATCATCATCATCATTATCATCATCATGTTTATCACCTTCCTGCGAAATAATAACGAAGAAGAAGATGACAGTAAATTCGATTGCTAGATGTCATCAGAATTTGTTGACTAGGACACCTGTTAATAACGAAGCCTATGGTACACCTGTCAATTACATGAGATAGTCATGATAAATATGTATACCTGTTATTAGTAAAAGGTATTCCTTTTAATAATATAGGACTCACCTGTTAGTTACACAAGACACACCTGTTAATGGCACCTGTTGCTACAGGGCGAGAGACTGAACCATGCCGTCGGCTGTGCCTTCTCCATGAACCTCCAGCAAAAGATGCTGAACAAGCGACAGAACAGCGACCCCGACAGAAAGATCGAAGATGGTGCCACTCCAGATTCCACTCCAGGAGCTCCGTCCGCAAACTTCCGGAAACTAACGATTACCGATAGACAGATCGATCCACAGGCCAGCCTCGTTGCAAGTATGTATGCATTTGTGTATGTATGTATGTAGGTATGCATGTATGCATGTACGTATGTATGTATGTATGTATGTAACTATGTATGTATGTATTTGTGTATGGATGCATATATGTATTTGTGTATGGATGCATATATGTAGGTATGTATGTATGTATGTATGTATTTGTATATGGATGCATATATGTATGTTTGTATGTATGTATGTATGTATGTATGCACGCATGCACGCATGTATGTATGTATGCATGTATGTATGTATGTATGTATGCATGTATGTATGTATGTATGCATGTATGTATTTGTGTATGGATGCATATATGTCTGCATTGACTTCCTATATATGAGTGTAACCGCTTCCAGCTGTAACTCCTCGTGTACAGGAAACGTGCCCCACTCAGTCATCCCTTGTTAAACCGTGTAGCTCTGTTATAGGGCGATTCATAAATTGCTGATCCTTCCATCTGGAACTCTCTTCTTCCTCATGTTCTCAACTGTCTTACCGAGTCTACCTTCGGCTCTCAATTGAAATTGTACCTCTTCCAATCCGTTTGTGGCTGATGCATCCTACCAACAGCTCCTACTAGCTCCAATGAACCTTATAAAGTGATATTATCATATTTCGGTTGCACTTTATATTTGATTGTATGAATGAATGAATGAATGAATGAATGAATGAATGAATGAATGAATGAATGAGTGTATACAACTTGGCATTAATACAGCGCCTTTAACATAATCTTTCAGAGAATCTATTTGGCTCCACTAGAATTATTATTACTATTCCGATTCCGATTACAATTTGAATTACTGGCTACTAATGCTGATAGTATGATTGTATCAAGACACTTTATATAGCGCTCTTTTGTATCTCACAAAATTGTCGTCGTCATTGTCATAGATTAATTAATGATAGTACTAGTAGTTGTAGCAGTAGTAGTAGTAGTTGTTATTGTTGTTGTTACTGTGGTGGTGGTGATAGCAGCAGCAACAGCAGTAGCAGCAGCAGTAGTAGTAGTAGTAGTATTAGTAGTAGTAGTAGTGGTAGTAGTGGTAGTAGTAGTAGTAATGATTATAATAATAATAGCATTTTGTAGGCTACTTAAAGCATGAAAATAATCGTTTGGTGTAGGTGCTGTGCCGAGGAGATGCTCGGAATCAACAGCGTTCTCTTCAGTCGATCGGCCTCGAGCGCCCGTCGAGTTGAAGGAGCGCAAGGGGTCCCTCGGGGTCTTAATAGAGGCCCATCCCTACAAGCGCCAGATCCCCGAGAGGGTGACGGAGGAAGAGGTCGAATTGCGAAACAGCTCAGACCCTTCAGAGGGTTAGCATCAGCATCATCGCAATCATCGCCGTTGTCATTATCATCGTCGTCGTCTTCATCGTCATATTGGCCGTTATCGTTACCATCACTGTCATTGTCGTAGTTGTAATAAAAAGTTACGTAAGAAAACAATTGCGTAGCTCTCTATTTAATTATCTAGTTTGCTGTCACATGATAGATCTTACTTTCTTTTATTTCGGTTTGTGATAACGAATGCATTTAAAGGAATTCATTTAAAATTTGTTGCTAATTCACTACTAATTATACGAATTCAAATTTGTGCTAATTGCTGTTTCTTTTTCGCTTAGAATACTCAGAGTTAGAGCGTAGAAATCCTGTGTAAGCTTGCATCGAACGCCGTCCAGTATAGCGCCGGATCGATTTGATGGAGCTCAACTGTTTTATAATCGTTGTTTTGTGGAAAGAACTTTGCAGAGATTCAAGAGAAAATGTGTTTGGTGTTTGAGGAGCGTCTTCTGTAGTATTAATGCAAGCCATCGTTCTCAACCCCATTGCCCAATAGGTTAATGCATTGATAACAAAAAGGAAAGATGTAATCGTTACAGACACACAAAGACTACGGCTTGTTTTAATCGTTATACTCGTCGTCATCATCATTTTCATCACACTCGATGATCTTCGTCATCACTCTGTATCATCATCGTCGTCATGATTATATCATTATTATCATCATAATCGTAGTCGTCATTATCATCATCATTGTTGTCGTCATCAGTATCATAACCAGTCATCATCATTGTCATAATCATAAATACCTCATGCACCAATTTGACGGCGATGGTTGCGAATTTTTTGAAGATTCACGTGAAAATGGTCCTGTTGTTGAGTTTTCGTGCAAAGCAGTTGGTCTTAATTGTGAACCCCCTAGCGATGATTTTACAGCAGGTCTTCTGAATGTTAACTCTGTTCAGTGAATTACATTTCAGAGTAAATACTGAATAAGTAAATACGAACTGATTCAACGCACTAAGAAAAGGGACTGAACTATAAGAAATCTTAAAATTAAAAAAATAAAATAAAAATAGATTTTTAACAATTTTGAGCATAATGCATGTAAATACAAATTTGGTCTTTGCTGCATCTTACTTACTCGCTAAGATCATTCTAACTGCATTTCTTTAACAGTGTGAAACGACGTAAATTCCACACCGAGCTAATTCGGGCGATCGATATGGATCGCACATACACCGTGCAAAGGATTACGGATTACCATGTAGAGTAGGATATGGTAGGGTAGCATTGGATAGGATAGGACTGAGTAGGGTAAGGTAGGACAGGGCAGGGCAGGGTAGGGTTGGATAGAACACGGTAGGGCATGGTATGGTAGGAAAGGTTGTGTAGAGAATGGTAGGGTATGGTCGGATTGGGTAAGATATAGAAGAACTGAATGGGGTAGGGTAGGGTAGGGTATGGTTCAGTAGAGTAGGGCAGGGTGTGGTAGGGTAGTTAATGGTTTCTTAGGATAGGCTATGGTGAGGTAACAGCAGAAACTTGGTCATACTATGAGTCCATCTATTTTGGATTACCGTCTAAGGGACAGGAAGAAACTCGGATCAAAGACCGAAACTCAACATTATTTCCCTTACAATTAATAACAATTAATAGCAAATCTGAACGAATAACTTATGAAATACAAATGTTTCAATTCAAATCAACAAATCTCAGTCATCTTCACACCAAAGTCGATGAAAATGCATCTGATCCTTACTCTGTACAAGAAATCTTTAACACAGGATCACATAGCAATAACAATAACATAACAATAAGGTATTTACCTGTTTATATATAAAGCTCTTATCGTTGTCAGGAGGTTACACTTTCCTTCCTGTGACAAGAGCTTTAACACGTATTTAATTTGCAAGTCATATACGAAAACTTAACAAGAATTGGAATGCATACTCATTCTGTTATCACTAAATATGATTACAAAGACAAAGAGGACGATGAAGTCGTTGTTGCTTAGTAGTCGTTGTATCTGTAAAGATGATGATGATGACAACGATGATCACAATGGACGTACGAACGAATGAACTGACGGATGGATAGATGAATGATCCCCTCTCCCATCTTGCTCAGCTGTGCCCCTTCCATGCTGTGCTCTGCTTAGCATGTTTGTCTAAATTTGTGAAACACCCCATAGTGCTTGAAAAACTATACTTTATAGTTTACTTGAGTGACCGAAGTTATACTGATGGCTTCCGAAGGCCAAAGTGATACGCAAGTTCAACTTTTGCAAGCTAAACTTTTGCATTTGGATGGAAACAAATGCATTTGAACTCACGCAGCTAAGCTAAAAATTTCACAAACAACATTGAAAATACACACAAATCACCTTGAAATTATACAGATCACCTTGAAATTACGTTAACGACCTTCAAAAACACAAAAATTGTTTTAACTTTATACAGACGGCTATCATATTACTCAGAAGGCTTCCTCAGTGAGGACGCATCGAAGTTAGAGCAATGAAGGCTGACCTGTTGGGTTTCGACGGGGCTTCACCACCGATCATAATTTCGACAACGGTTTCATTTGAAGCTACCGTCGCCTGATGCCTTTTTTCATTATAAATGGTGCTACAGAAGTCATTAGATTAGATTAGAAGATCTGAAATTTATATTTGCTTCGCCTGTACGATAATGCAAAAATAACGACTCGCTGGTTTTGTTAAATAAAGAAAACTTAAGTTGTGCAGCCAAGGACGTTTTTGACAATAACCACATCAAACATCAAAAACTGACTGAAACCGGTTTCGGTTTCGAATCGAGTCCTCACATTTGCAAGTCGAATAGAACTCTGTCCAAACTGATTTGTGGCTTTAAAACTCCGAAAAGGCGGTACAAAAATGTCCAGTTAAGCTACGTGCATCGATTTTCTGGTAATAACATAGTCACTGATGGTCTAGTGTCAGACATTACTGTTTCTGTGTCCGCATGTGTGGTATTAGACATAATTACTGTTACTCTCTGCCTAGGACTAGGTGACTGTCTGTGCTGTGACTCCAGACAGTTTATTCCTAAGCGTCCTGGTCACAGTAGTGCTTACTTTTGTCAGACGTTGTCGCAATTGTAAGTGGACATTTATATAGCGTCTTTTCAAGAAAACTCCACAGAGATCCTCCATACCGGACAAAACAAGACCGTGGCCAAACAGAATGGTCATCAACCGCCGAGACAGAGAAATGGCAAGACGCTCGTGTCGCAGGTTGCATGGCAGTCTGTTGCAGAGTGAAGGGCCGACCAGAGCAAAGCTATCACGTTCCATTTAGGAAGTTAATTCATTCGTTGCAGGGCACAGTGCAAGAGTAAGACGCTTAGACACAGTCTTCAATCTCAGTTATGCCAAGCCTCCTTCAGATATGAGTGATCAAATACCCGCATAACACTTGACCTCTGACCTGCCCTCGGTGGCACTGGAAAAACTCCTCTCGTTTTTTGCTATTGGTTCATGGGTTTCTCTGCGTCGAGCGTGCCTGGTTAGACTCCCCTTAATTCATTCCTCCTCTTACCATTCCCCTCCCCTTAATTCATTCCTCCCCTTACCATTCCCGTGCTTCCTGCGAAATTGGTACCAGACATTCCGCTGTCGAATTGTAAGGATATGTTGTCTGGTTTTTCCATTGTTGTTGTTGTGCTTGCGACAACACCCACTGACGACAGACAACAGGTCATTCAAAGACGCCGCTGTTGAACGTTGTCTAAAGATGCGCACTATAAATTAGCGAGTATTACCTTACCCCAACAAAAGCTGACTAACCCGAAAAATCTAAACAGATGTAATGATAAGTTGATCTGCGATCTCCATCGGCGTAAGCTTGTCTCATAGATCACATTGGGGGACTGTGTTACCCACGCTTTCAACCCACGCTGGCTATCTTTCTCCTTCCACTCACATGCTCCCTCTCTGTCTGCCTGTCTGTCTGTCTGTCTTTGTGTCTCTTTGTGTTTGTTTCTCTCTGTCCCTCTCCCTCCATTTTTTCCTTAAATGCTCACTCTCTCAGTCTTTCTGTCTTTTTGGGTCTCTCTGTCTCTCTCTCTTTTTCTCTCTATATCTCTCTCTGTCTCTTTCTGTCTCTGTGTTTCTTGGTCTATGTCTTTCTGTCTCTTCCTGCTTCACGATAGCTCTCTCTATCAGTCCCCTACCTTCATTCTCATCCCTTAATCCACTGCGTAACCCTTTGGTGAATTCATTTATGAAAATATCGGGGCTGAACTCACAGCCCCAAACTTATTAGAAACAGTGGGGCCCGAGCACAGGAATTTCACAGAAGCTTACGCCCATGGCCTTCTTCTTCGGTATGTGCACCCAGCGGTTGCGGGAACCATCCGCTTATACCGCGCACAGAAATCAGATCAGTAAGGCTGTGTTGACAAAGTAAACGTTCGCACAGCAGGGCAGCTTTAGACCCGTATGAGCCGACTTGTAGTGTCCCGTCGGAGTAGGCAGGTAGTGCCACGTCTTGAACCCGAGCTTATCGAGTCCGCGCAAGACCTGCCAGTAGTAGGCGTAGTCCCTGGCGCTGCTGATTTTGCCCTCGTGGACCTCCATCGTGTGGAACTCGACCATGAGCTGTTTGACGTTTCGTAGGCTTCCTTCCTGCAGGATCGCATCGAAAGACTCCCATTCGGAATATTCGATATCGATTTTCAATATGTCTATTGTCTTCTGCAAGAAGAAAAAGAAGTCTGACGTTTATCATTAATTGTCTTTGATAATTTGCGTGACACGGTAGCCGACTAGCTTGAGAGATCGCCTACTAGTGCTAAGTGTACGGGTTCGAGCCTCCTCTTCTGAAAAAGATTACTGTGCATATATTGAAAAATGAGCAGGGTCGAGGCCAAACGGTTGCTATAGAAAAGCATTCACATTTACATTCACATTTAAGAGATCTTGAAGAAGCCCTTCACGCACAACTACTCACGCCATCTACCGATGCTAAGTTATTAGACAGTGGCCTTTGATAACTACAGACAAAAATAGGACCTAATAATCATTTATCACTATTCGTTTATCATCTATCATGTGCTATCTATCATTTTCGTGGCTCTGAACATAGTCTCAACTGATGATTGTGGATAGCAATCCATCGGTTGGGATCTACGTGTGTGTGAGGGCCCGACAGTGGTGACTTCTAGTTAACTGAGCACCTATTCTAGCTGATGAACTTGGTGTTCGTAATGGACTTTAACAATACTTAATGTAGCGTAAGCAACGCTTTTATGAGGTACTTAAAAGGTGCTATATTAAGAATCTAGACGCATACACATTTACAAAGACATCTATCATCTATCATTCCTATTGTGTTATTAATAAACGCCACTTGTAGCAATGGTCATGCTGGTACGGGTACTCTGGGAGATAGTTTTTAAGACTTAATAATACCAAAACTAATATCAATACCCATATGGTATTGTCACCGGTACACTAGTGCATAAACTGACGTCAATCGTGTATCGTAGGACCTTTCTACCAATAACAAAGCTAATTGTGATAATTAAAGTCATGACTACTGTGTCATGTGTCGAGATACTCAATATAGCGCCATAAAAGCATCTATCGAAAGCGCTGCTCTAAAAAGCTACAGACATAATCGTAATCGTAAACTCGACATTGCTAAAGCGCTACTTAAAAGCTAAGTGCAGAACACCAGCTTACACAAGACCGCTGTGTCAAGTCAGAGGGGTTATCCAGTTATACCGTATGTAGACCACGTTTCCAGATGAGCAGAGAGAGAAGGAGACAGAGCAAGTGTTAAAGTGAATTGTTCTGAGGCTGAATAAATATATGGAAAAACGGATTGGATGGATAAGGGTAAGATTTCTTGTGGGACTTTAGTTTTGAATGGAAAACCTGAGAAGGGACAGATTAACGAATACTAATGCTGATACTATAGGCCCCTACATTTAATACCAATACGAATTCTAAGAGAAACGACACTAACGCAATATATATATATATATATATATATTTATTTATTTATTTATTTATCACTGCATGTCATGAACTTAACCGACTGTAGCAACATTATTTCGCCCCGACACGATCTCGCTCACATGCGTGTTGCTTACAATACGCACAAAATCTTCCCAGCCTTTTTCAGAGTCTTTTATGCCCCCGGCCAATGGGCAATAAAAAACAACAGCTAGCCACATTTTTTTCGACTTCAATCTACTGTTCATTGCAGCCGAAATGCAATGCCTATTGTTCAGCTCTGCGGATCCCTAGACACATCGCCATAATGCGTCATAATGGTGTTGAATTTGTGCAGCGTTTCTCCAAACCTTTGAAACGAGAAACTAGACCGAATCTTTTGTAGCGCAGAAAACTGGATGGGTTGAGCTTTTCAATTGGGTCCAATTTTGAATTGGGTCGAATATTTAATATGGTGGAGCCTTAAAACTTGAACAGGAGTATCGTACGAAAACTAGGTTGAATTCAGGGTTTCTTAAAGGTGGTAGGTGCTCGAACAATACAGCAGAAGATTAGTGGTGAAGTTTGAGGTGATTTGTTTTGCGCGGATGGATGGATTTGAAAGGATTCTTTACTACCAACTGAATGACGCTTTGTATGCTACGAAATGAAGATACAGAAATTTATAGACTAGAGTTTTATCGTTTTACGTTTAGCGAGTACAATCAAATATGCACAAATACATACATACAGAATTAGATAGATATATACGTTCATACCCATATACATACATAAATACATGTACATACATACATGAATACATACTATATAAATACATACTTGCATGAATAAATATATACGTAACCACATAAGTATACAAAATGTACACATATAACTACATAAATGCATACATAATTATGTCAGCAACTTCATTGGCTCCCTATCCAATCTCGTATTCAGTTTAAACTATTGTCACTGGTAATTAGAGCCCGCGTGGGCCAGGCTCCAAAATATCTTTGTGATCTTATTCGGCCTCCACACTCTAGTATCTCATCCCATCCTTTATGTTCTCTAGATTGTCTGGATCTATTTGTTCCTCGTGTTAAGTCCTCGTTTGCTCAGCTTTTGCTGTTGTTGGCCCTCCTCTATGGAATGAACTTCCGCTATCGTTTCGTGCAAGGGTCTCTGTTGGTGATAGAGCTCATTCAGCTCGTTGTTTAAAGACGTTCTTATTTCCCCGGGACTCTCAATCTGGAAGCGCTTCTGAGTAGTTAGTTCTGCAAGAAGCGCTATATAAGTTATCAAATACAATACAATACATCAGTACATGCACACATACATACATGCATGCACACATGCATAGCGAATATGACCTACGTTCAGATGGCCGTTCTCTTCCAGTAGTTTTCCGAAGGTTCTCAGTTTCCAGTTGCGCGAGTTGACCATGTTGGAGATTCCAAGTCCGGTGTTGTAAAACCAGAGAAGCTCCTTTGGTTTGTGATCTCCTTTACCCAGTCTGAAAGACAACAAGCACCCTATTCGTTTATACTCTGATCAAATTCTGTTCTGATCCTATTTGCTTTCATCTTAATTGATCTTATTCGATCAGAATGGGTGAGATCAAACATTATATCAGTTCTAATCGGATAACGATCATATTCGAGCGACAATGACTGACTGATTGATTGACTGACTGAAAAAAATGAATGAAATGAATGAATGAATGAATAAATGAGTAATCTGGTTAGATAAGATGAAATATATCGCATGAAAGCTAACCAGGTAAACTATGTTTTGAAAAAATCAGATCAAATATGCTCGGATCTTTTAAATCTCCTTTAGTAGGTACTTGGAGGACCAAAAAGCATTCTTTTAAATCACATTTCATAAGATGAGAGGCAGCATCAAATTCTTCGGTTTTCCTCCGTTTTACCTTCCTTCCGTTGGTTCTTAAAAGGGGAATCCCACTACAAATGCATCATCATCATCATCATCTTCATCAACAACAACAACATCACCATGCGCGATAGTCTTGTGGTTAGGAGGCTGGATTGTCAACGAAAGATTTGTCTGGGGTTCGACATTTCTGCTCCACTTGCGCCCTCTGGCGAACTCAGATATAAAATGAGTACACCGACCTACACTATCGGTGGGAAGATTAAGCGGCTAAGGCTATGAAACACAAAGTCGCTAAAATTTCATATCCAGGGATGATTCTGAAACTAGACTGCTTTTCCTTTTCGTCATCATCTTCGTTTCTTTTCTTCTTCTTTTTCTTCTTCTTCTTCGCGATCTTCTTCTTCTTCTTCGCGATCTTCTTTTTCTTCTTCTTCTTCTTCGCGATCTTCTTCTTCTTCTTCGCGTTCATCATCTTCTTTATCATCTTCACTTGAACCGACCATTGATTGATACTTTGTGCCAGCACCTATGAGACCCTCTTTAATTAAGACTCTGTATGCATCATCACGTACATACACTTACATAAACAATCCTCTTCGATCGTGATTTTAGGAGTTTCTCTTGAAGTGACGCTATATAATTGCGATTGCTATTTCGATTGCAATTAAAATACATACCTACCTACATACATACATACATATATGCATACATACATCCACACATACGTACATACAAGCACACATACATACATACATACAAGCATACATACATACATACATCCATCCATACATACATACATACATAAAACCCACAGCACATAATATCAGTGTTTATTAACAGTTTGTAAAATTGTCATTAATTCAATGCAGCGGACCAGCGCTTACTCTGTTTACGCACGAGGCGTCAAAGGTTTTAGACAGGTAGAAGGACTGCCGTGTTTGCGCGGCAAGACCACTGCGAACAGGTAGAAAAGCTTTCATTCTTATAGGATATGGCCCAAAATATACAGGAAAACGTGGCGTACGTGCCTAGGCTTGTTTATCCGACGTGTCTCTCTATTCACCAGAAAACTATTGCTAACTATGACGTCTTTCGTGAAACGATTTGCATTTCAGTTTATGGACAATCCTGGGAAGGGTAAACTTACTTAGCGTCAGATATCGGTCACATTAAAGTCAGGGTTGTCCAGCCTCTTGGGGTGAAGAGTTACATTGCCATTTTTTTTCTAAGACTTCGGGGGCCGTAGACAAAATGTCATCAATATTCAAAACAACGCAACGCATTCTAACAAATAATAATTTTGCTTGCCTACCTTAAGATCAGATACCACATATTCATGTTTTTGTTGATTTTTTATACTAATGGGATACCTGACTTTGCTTTTGCTTACACAAGTACTTACACGTGTACTCTGTATATTAATAGGTAAGCAGTTCACGATTTTAGACATAAAGATCAATATTTTGAAAGGCTTGGCGGGCGGATGAACCCATTCGGCGGGCCAGGTCATGGTCTCCCGGCCATATGCTGGACAAACCTGTACTAAAACATATATGTGACGAGACATTAGTTTTCTGGTGTCAGAACATTGCTTTCCACCTTAGAACCATGCTGTCTCCACCGTTTGAATCGCTTTACCCTTCCCACGATTCTGAACTACCACCGAAACGGACCAAACAACCTAATTTGATATATAACCTAAATCTCCAAAAATTCTTGACGCCACACAAAAATGTGCCAGAAAGTTTAGCTTATTCACCTGCGTTGTTATCTAGTCAGGTTCGCAAGAGCGATATATATATATATATAAATTTTTATATATAGGGCTAGTGAATAAGCTGGTCTCCCTGATGCGTCTTTTGCGTGGCTCTGAAAAATGTGAGAGTTATTTATTTATTTATTTAAAGCACTTGTTTCGCGCCCAATGTCAGTACATCTGAATCCGAGGAGCGAATGTTCGCTAAGATGGAATCATGCAAAGGCCAGGGTGAAGCAGTTAGTCTTAAAAAGTGGTTTAAAAGATGATCTGGCGAGTTTGCAAGACGGGCCTTTTGTGGTAGACGATTCCAAATGCGAAGAGCACAGCAGCTAAAGGCACGTGATCCTACAATTGTCCTGAACCTAGGTTCTTGCAACAAACCAGTATCAGAAGAACGCAAGAATCTGGGAGGGCGATATGGAGTCCGCAAAGTATTAAGATATGATGGAAGGCCAGTCTTCTGAACCTTAAAGGTCAAGCATGCAATTTTAAACTTAATACCCCACTCAACAGGAATCCAGTGCAGTTCACGAAGGCAATCTAACGCATTTTATGAAGAAGAACATGTAACAACCCCAGAAAGAGAGTTATGAATTTACGTTTTAGATTTTCGCTTACTGCCATAAACATTTGTTTTATTACTGCATCACAGTCTGACTGTAAATGTGCATTACTACCAGACAGCTGTGTCTGATTTATTCTAACTGGTTATTGCATCGTTGCCTGCTTTTAAGAGCGATTTGATGACAGTTCTCAACGCAAGCCGGTTGTAGGGCTCCGTCGTTGTTTTTCGATTTTAACGATTGTAGCACCAGGATAGTGGCAGTCAGAAATGTGGAGAGAAGAGGCGGCAGCGGGATTATGCAGCCGACCAAGAGCAAAGCACCTAGAGACAGACAGGCAGACAGGCAGGCAGGCAAGCAGGCAGGAGGGCAGGCAGAGAGACAGACAGGATGAGAACAGCGAAAGACAATACAGACAAAAAGAGTAAGGGAGATAAAGAGAGACTGACTGACAGACTTACAGACAGCGACAGGCCATTAGGCAGGCAGGTAGTCATACAGCCTGAGAAAAGAGGAAGACCATAAAGTAACACTAAAAACAGACAAAAAGAGAAAGAGAGATACAGACAGACAGACAGGTAGACAGGCAGGCAGACAGACAGACAGAAGAGATGGAATATACAGGTAGCACATGTAAAAGAGATGGAGAAAGAAAGGGAGGTAAAAAGATAGAGAGTGAGAGGAAAAGATTGTACATGTAGCACTTCAAGAAGAGACACCAACAGAAATGAAGATCAATGATTAAGACAGAGAGAGACTTATAGAGAAACACAAAGCGAGATATGCAAATACATAGAAAGATAGATGAAGGGAGCTACACAGGACAAAAAGAGATCATTCAAGTAACACACGAAGAAGACAGAGAAGTAGGAAGGCAGACATAAAGACAGAGAGACAGAGGCAGTGCGACAAAAGAAAAGGGTATGTAGTAGTAGTAACAGGACCAGAATTTTAACAACATCGTACGGCAGCAATGCCCATTGGTGTCTACAGAAATGTTCTTCATGAAATAATTCAAGCAACTTTCAACTTAGTTGCATCAGATATAACTACGTAAGTCAACGGGGCATTAAATATTAGGTATATTTCGTAATTGTATTCGTAATATACTTTTGGAACGTCTGGCTATTTCTTTTGGTTTATCTGGCAACTTTCTCGATTGGTTGGCCTCTTTTCTATCTGAGCGCACGCTCTGTGTGGTTTATGGCCCATCCCGCTCACCTTGGGTTCCTTCCTTGTTTTGATTGCCTCAGGGGTCAGTTTTGGGTCCCTTGCTTTATATATTGTTTACTGCTGACCTTGGCTCTTTGCTAGCTGCGTGCTCGGCTTCAAGCCAGTCCTATGCCGACGATGTGCAGGCCTACGTTCATTGTTCTGCTTCTGATGCCGCAGCTGCTGTTCGAGCTATGTGTCGTGCTTCTGACTCCCTTGTGGCTTGGATGTCTTCAAATCGATTGAGATTGAATCCTTCCAAGACTCAATATATTTGGTTGGGCACTAGGCAGCAACTGGCTAAAATCAATCTACCTGTACTACATTTAGAGTTTCCTCACATAACCTTCTCAGTCACTGTTTATGACCTTGGCATTGAGTTGGATCAGGAGCTCTCTTTTAAGGCTCAGGTACATCGTCTTTGTCGTAGTTGCTACTACCAGCTACGGCAACTTCGCGTTGTCTCACGTTCTCTCTCAGTCACCTCATCTAAGACTCTGGTTCATGCATTTGTCACTAGTCGGTTGGATTACTGCTCTTCTTTATATGTTGGACTCCCTGATGTACGGCTTTTGTGCCTGGAACGTGTGTTGCGGGCGGCTGCACGGCTTATTGGTGGCATCTCTAGGTTTGGTCATGTCTCTGATTTCATGCGAGATGAGTTGCACTGGCTTCCTATGAGTCAGCGCATTCACTATAGGGTCATCGTCTCTGTTTGGAACTCCTTGTTGGGTATTGCCCCCTCTTACTTGAGGGAGCTTTGCCTACCTGTCCGGTCCAATTTGGGACGTGCTTCTCTTCGCTCCGCTGCTAGTTGTAATCTACTAGTACCTCGCACTCGCACCTCGACCATGCAGCGTTGTGCTTTCTCTGTTGTTGGCCCAACCCTCTGGAATGGACTTCCTGTTACTCTACGTCTTCTGCCCCGGGATTTTACTTCTATCTTCTATTCTTCTCTTAAGACTGTTCTCTTTCGCCGAGATTGGTTTGGGAGCGCTTCTGAGTAGTTTTCTTGAAGGGGCGCTATATAAGTGTTCTGTATAAATAAATAAATAAATAATTCCGAGATTTCTACAGCGCCACGGACACCAGCTTATTTACAGGCGCTCAATCAAAACAAAATCTATAGGCAAAAGGGTTCGGTTCCAGGTCAAGATCCAAAAGTCAGGCAGAGGGACAGCGTGGCACCTGCGGCGGGTTGTGTTTGGGGTTGGAGCAGAAAGAGAGATAAGAGGAAGAGGGGGTATCAGGATAACATCTGTGAAGAGGAATGTTTTTTTGAATTTATGCAGAGACATATATAATATATATATAAAGAGAGAGAGAGAGAGACAGACAGACAGACAGATAGACAGATATAGAGATAGAGGCCTATATAGATAGATAGATATATATATATTCTCATTTTATTTATTTCTACTTTATCATTTTCAATCTACCTCTGGCGAAATAATAATAAAGAAATAAAAAATAAAGAAATAAGAATCTATATAAGCATCCTTCCACGAAACATCCATCTGTTCCGCCCGAGGCAGTCCATCAAACTTTCCAGTTTATTTCAAGACGCGTCTTCTTAGATCTGTTCAACAGTACTGTCCCAGCGCCTTTAAGAAAGGCAGGAGAACGAATACCACAACGGTTGGGGGCATACTCGGGACTGCGACCCAGATATGAACAGTCTTTCAGATAGGCCTAGTGGCGTTTAAGAGGTCTTTCACCCGTCTTTTGAACATCCACGCCCCTTTCTTATTCGGCCATAATACAACACCTTTGTTGAACAATAATCACCAACTGATATGATTGGGCGTTACTGTTATGAAGACAGAAAACGTCGATTACTTACGTCGGGTCGTAGGCCATATCGAGACACTTGTATTTATCAGTGATCATGTGATCGAAGCTCCACTCCCCACCCATCCTAAGGTGAAAAATGTAATGTAATATTATATGAGTCATAATGTTACGTTAGCTAATGTAATGTAAGGCAGCCTTCTCAAGAGATGATGATGGTGACGAATCTGACGATGGTGAATAATATGACAACAACAACAATAACAATATTAACAATAATAGGCCTAGTAGTGGTAGTAGTAGTTGTAGTATTAGTAGAAGTAGTAATAGTAACAGTAATAATGATAATGATGATGATAATGATAATAAAAATAATAGTAGTAGTAGTAGTAATAGTAATGATAGTAAATATAGAAATATAATAGTAATAGTAGTAGTAGCCTCCAACCAACCAGCTACCGTGTCCCACAAATAATTATAATAATAATTTTGTCATCATACTGCTTTAAGCCCATGGCTATTGAAACTTTGGGCCAAATACGTAAATTCATGAAGCATTACGGCTCACGCTTGTACAGATTTTGGGAGATAATAGGGAAACTACTTTCCTCCATCAGCGCTTATCTGTGGCCATCCAGCGCTTATCTGTGGCCATCCAGCGCTTATCTGTGGCCATCCAGCGCTTATCTGTGGCCATCCAGCGCTTATCTGTGGCCAACCAGCGCTTATCTGTGGCTATTCTGCGCTTCAATGCAGTAGCATTTTGCCGCAGCTTTCCCACCGAAACAGCAATCAGAGAAGATTAGCCTTCCCTGATTTATGTAACCCTGTACCTCGGCTTAAAAATAATAATAAAGTAGTCAGGCAGAGACGCACAGAGACTAACACACAAGGGTTCAGAGAAAGAGGCACCGCCGGTTAGACACAAGCAGAGTCACGCAGAGCGACTGACACACGCAGAGAACAAAAGACACAGAGGCACGTTCTCACACACACACACAAACATGGACAAAGGGACATACACCCACGCGAACGCAGGGGCAGAGATGACCATATATTATGACGAACTGAAATTGTCAAGAGTATAAGAAATAAATTTTTATAGGTTTAAGGTATATAGGTCTTGTAATAAACCTAATGAAAGTCTCGAATTAGCTTTCTAGGGTTTTTGCTTTTTGTGGAAATAAACACAGAAAAAGTCGGATTTGTTTGTTTCTACATTTTTGGTTGAGAGAACCAAATTAATTAATTAACATCGAAGCTTTTTCGATGTTTAAGCAGACCATGCAGGATCAGGGTAATCGTAATCGTAAACTCCAAATTTCTAAAGCTATATTAAAAGCTCAGTGCAGGGCACCAGCTTATTCACGAGCGCTGCGTCAAGTCAGTGGGGTTGTCCAAAGATGCCATGTCACGAACCAAGTCCGGTTGCCAGAAGACCAGAGAGAGAAGGGGAAAGGAACTGTTAGGGTGGGTTGTTTTTAAGCGGACAGAAAGGGTAAGGCATCAGCACTTAACTCAAAGTCATATTCTATGCACCTCCACAGTCTGTTTCCGTCATCTGGAAAATAAGAAAACCTGAAAACCTAGAAAAAGCCTTAAAAGTCTAAAAACTTAGTTTTTAAAAAAAGTTGTTTTGATCGTACCCAATGGAATAGACAAGGCAGGGTGCTGAGATGTTGAACGGACCTGCGATGCACGCGTCCCAACCGCCGTCCTCATTCCGTCCGATCCTCGTCTTCTGCGGACACTTAATCTGCATGGCCTGGATGTACCTAGAAATCATCCAACGTCCTTGTCAATCACTCACCCATCCGTCCGTCCGTCCATCCATCCACGCACCCACCCACCCACCAATATCCAACCGTCCGTCCATCCGCCCATCAACAAATGTTATTAGCAAATGTGTTAGCAAATGCTTACTTACTTAGAAATCATCCATTTATCCATCTATCTATCCATTAGTCCACACATTCATCAGGCTTAGTCCTGGACGCGATAAGGTAATGTAAAGTATGACAAGGCAAAGTAAGGTATTCGCTCATTTATAACATGCTTCTGTCATCATCGTCATCATCGTCATCGTCATCATCATCATAGTAATCATCATCATCATCATAGTAATCATCATCATCGTCATCGTCATCATCATTATCAACGACAACGAAAATACTTACTTATAGAACAGAGTTTCTGCGACTGCCGGAGTCATAGATGGCAGCACAGGACTCTTCGACCTCTCTGACGTCAGCATCTCAAATCCGAATTTCAACTGCGACGGTAGCGCCATCTCTGGCAGAGCATCGACGACGCTCGTTAACCGAAGCACTTCGTCCGTTATGTTCAACCTAGACAGAAATAATAATAATAATAAATAATAACTATATTATTATTTCTGCATTTATTGAGCACTATTATCTAATGACTAAGCATCAGTCGATGGTGCGGAACAAGTGTGTGACGTCATATTATCATATTATTATTATTATATTATTATAACTAACAATAATATTATTATTATCACTGTTTGTTTGGATTTAAGGCATTTTTCGAATTTTGTTATTAGTAGGCCTACCATTCTCTGTAAGCAACACACGTGCCCTTGTTATTGTTATTGCCGACGGCTCACACGGGCTACCTTGCAGTCTAAGCTCAGGTAGCATTGCTCGACAAGCCACCCTATAGGACTTAAGTCTGGTCCTCACTGGCAACCTTTTCATCAAAGAACCGGCTGACCTCTCTATAGTTGATGGAAAGAGATCAGACGGGCTTACATTGATCCCATGGCGTGCGGGACGAAGTCTCATTTGGGATGCTACTGTGACAGATACATTGGCTGTTTCCTATTTACCAAATACCTCAGTATTTGATGGTGCAGTTGAACAGGCAGCAGTTCGAAAAAAAATGCTAAATACAGCCGACTTCTTGCCACTAAACACTTCGTCCCCTGGCCTTCGAAACTCTCGGTCCTATAAATAATGCTGGTCTGGCCTTCACCAGAGCACTGGGGCAATGTCTCAGTAAAGTCACTTATCTTTTTCAACGCTTGGCATCAACAATTAAGCGCTTTAACACAGTTCCTTTCCGCAGCAAATTTCCTGTGCCAGACGTATCTTAACTTACCTTACATTACCCTGCCTTACATCACCTGACCTTACCGTAACATATCAGACCATTCCTATCCTTACCTTAACTAGTTGTCCATAACTGAACCGAACTTACCGTACCTTACCTCACCATAGACCCCCAAAAAACCACAACTGTGCTCGGTTTAAGGAATAGTTAAGCTAGTTAAGAACCGAAGCGTCCTCGTCGTGGGGGTCGGGCAACGGCATTGCACGAGGTGAATGGTACAGACAAAGGGCATACTGGCGGGCCAAAGGAAAGGAAACGGCTGTGTTAAATCACAAATCTACCAAGATGCCGGGACCGAGTACAAGTAACCTGGAAGCGCCACGCATGCCGGGCGCGCGGAGTTTGTACCAGAAACCCCCTGCTGGCTAAACACAGTGTGGTCAGAGGTAAACCAACAAACCTCTGCAGTTAGGGTAGACAGGACAGCCATCGGCTAGGAGAGGAATGGTCACCGCCTAGCTTAAATATGACCACCAATCTATATGGCATCCACAACAAATAGTTTCCACACTGGCCCGGACGGCGCCCAGTATAAAAAGGTCCGCGCTGATCGTCAAAGCGCTCTGGCGACAGCGACAAGTTCGCGAAGATTCAGTATTAAATCCTAGATAACCAAAAAATAACGAAGACAAATGACATCTCTGCAAAGAGCAGGACAAGGGTGGGACACTAGAATGTCCGGACACTGTATGGAACAGGAAAGGCTTTCACCCTAGCAAGAGAACTAACGAGGTTAAGAATTAAGATATGTGTAGTTAGCGAGACACACTGGACTGGCAGGGGAAGAATGTCTGCAAATGGATATACGATATGGTTTAGTGGCACAGAGATCGGCGGTAAACATGAACACGGAGTTGCTATAGCATTAGAATCAAAGATGACAAAATCTGTTTCAGACGTGAGCTTCATAAATGAAAGGATTATCAAACTGAGATTGAAATGCAAACATGCTGATTTAACTGTGATTGAAGCTTACGCACCAACGGAGGGTTGTGAGACAGAGGATAAAGAAAAATTCTATACGGAATTACAACAGACCCTGGACAAGACACCCAGACATGATGTAATCCTGCTGATGGGAGATTTTAACGCCAAGGTGGGAAACAGTTTCGACGTGTGGGGCAAGACCCTCGGAAGACACGGAATGGACTCAGACGAGAATGATAACGGATACAGGCTCTTAGAAATGTGTAGCAATAATAATCTCTGTATAGGCTATCCAACACACATTTCATACAAAAACCAAGCAGGAAGACAACATGGAGCTCGCCGGACGGAAAGACCGAGAACTTGATAGATTACATTATTACAAGAGAAGAATGGCTGACATCAATAACCAACACTAGAGTCTATAGATCGGCGGACATCAATAATGCTGGTCTGGCCTTCACCAGAGCACTGGGGCAATGTCTCAGTAAAGTCACTTATCTTTTTCAACGCTTGGCATCAACAATTAAGCGCTTTAACACAGTTCCTTTCCGCAGACCATCACTTGGTGGTGTCAGAAATCAAGATCAAGCTACATGGGAAAAAACCACCAAAAACAACACGTTATGACACAGAGAAACTGAAGGAAGAAGCAATACGTAACCAATTCCAAATTAAGATACAGAACAAATATGAAGCACTAACTAACCTAACAGATGAAGGTCATGAGGCAGAAATAGAGTGGGAAAACTTCAGAAACACAATTAATCAAGCGGCGACAGAAGAACTAGGACACAGAAAAAATGAAGCAAGGAAATGGATATCACAAGAGACTGAGAATATAATGGGAATGGTTACGAAAACAAAGGGAGAGATGTTGTCCAACACAAAGAGAGAGAAGAGTGAGAAGGGTGGGCAGCTGAGTGAGCTGAGAAAACGATTAAAGAAAAATCTAAGTAAAGACAGGAACATTATGTTAGAGGATATGGCACAAGAGATGGAAGAGGCATACAAGAGGGGACACAGCAAAAAACTGTTTGCCAACGTTAAAAAACTAAGTGGGGAAATTAATAACAAACTAATAAACATAGAACCAGTAAGGACAACAAATGGAGAAATAATCACTGAAAAAAAGAAGATAATGGAGCGTTGGAAAGAACATTTTGAGGAGTTACTGAATAGAGAAGAGCCCAAAGAAATAGAGAAAATAATAAACGAGATAGAACAGGTCGAGTTATTAAATGAGAAGGAGGATGATTATGAGGAAGAAGATGTATCCCTAGAGGAAGTAGAAAGGGCAGTTAACCAAATGAAAAAAGGCAAGGCCCCAGGAGTATGTAAGATAACGGCAGAAATGTTGCAGAATACGGGTACATATACAGTAAAATGGCTGCATCGAGTAATAACATCTGTATGGAGAGCAGAGGAAATCCCTATGGACTGGAGAAAAGCAGTCATTATTCCAGTATATAAAAAGGAGACAGACAAGAATGTGGCAACTCCAGGGGAATCAGCCTATTAAGTGTACCAGGCAAAGTTTTCACCAGAATCATCCTGAATAGAATGGCAGATAGAGTGGATGGCATCCTACGGGAAAATCAAAGTGGATTTCGAAAAGGGAGAGGATGTTCAGATCAGATCTTTGTAATCCGACAAATAATCGAAAAAAGAATTGAATACAATAAAGAAACAGTTATGTGCTTCATTGACTTTGCCCAGGCCTACGACTCAGTCTGGAGATCAGGAGCATGGAAGATCTTGGAGAAATATGGCATTCACGCCAAATTAATCAGACTCATCAGAAAACTATATGGCACAATAATGGCATGCATTCGATTAGAAGGAGAAGAAAGGGAATGGTTCAAGATAGAAACAGGTTTCCGACAGGGGTGCATCCTGTCACCAATCTTGTTTAATATGGTATTGGACTATATCATGAGACGTCTGGAAAGAACTCATAATTTGGGAGCACAATCTCAACCAAGAAATGCAGAGGATGTCGAATATGCAGATGATGCATGTATGATTGCAGAATGCCTAACAAGAGTAACGGAGTTGTTGGAGGCATTAGCAGAGGAAAGTGGAAAACTTGGACTGAAAATTAACTATAACAAAACTAAAATAATGCCAATAACAAAAAAGGAATACAACGGGCCAATAGTTAAGCTTAAGGGACAGGAAATTGAGGTAATAAATAAGTTTGTCTATCTGGGAAGTGAAATGAAAGCAGGGGGAGGATCAGAAACAGAAATCAAAAGGAGAATAGCGCTTGCAGGGTCAACCTTTAACAGGTTACAAAAGGTCTTCAAACGACATGATATAAAACTGGCGATAAAGCTAAAAATCCTCAACACATGCGTGATCCCAGTACTAATCTATGGATGTGAGTCATGGAGTATTACAAGAACAAAGGAGAAGAAACTGAATGCAGCAGAAAACAAATGGCTCAGAAGAATACTAAGAGTTAGCTATAAGGACCATGTAACGAATGAAAGTATTAGACAACGAACGCAGCAACCATTGATAAGTAATGTGATCAAGAAAAGAAGGATGAAGTGGGCAGGACATGTCCTGAGGATGGAGGAGAACCGCAATCCAAAGAAAATCTTTAAATACAAACCGGACGGAAAGAGAGCAGTGGGAAGACCGAAAAGAAGATGGATAGATTGCCTTGAAGAGGATCTGAAAGGTGCCGGAGTTGTAATTGTAATTGTAATTTTAGATTTGTATAGCGCCTCTTCAAGCAAAGAACCGAGCTTACCGTACCTTACCTCACCATAACTTACCTTATCTTAACTTTTAAAAGTTACCTTTCATTAGCTAACTTTGCATTGGTAAAAAACTCTGCTTACTTAAGTGTTGGTGACGAAGCAGCCGTGTTCGTAGCTTCCTTCTTTTTGTCATTCACATCAGGTGGTTGGTAATACAAGTATCTTTCTCTGACGGCGATGTAGACAATAAGGACTACGAACAGAGCCACAACCGAAAGGAAGTTTCGCCCCGCAGGTAACCGCATTGTTTCGAAACTTCAAAGGCCGCCCGCCGCTTCTGATCTGAAAGCACGAAGCGATGCTGGTTTTAAATAAGTTTTCATGAATGAGGAGTGGTGGAGGAAGTGGAAGAGAGGGAAGACGAGGAGGAGGAGGAAGGGGAGGAAGAGGAGGAAAGCGAAGACAAGGAAGCAGAAAAGGAGAAGGAACTTAGGAGAAGGTAAGAGAGAACTGGAAGAAAGGCGGTAGAAGAGTTGAAGGATGAAGAGGTGAAAGAAACGTATGAAAATGAGGAGAAGGAAGCAGAAACGGGGGAGAAAGGAACATGGAAATAAAAACAAGTTCAATATCTTACCTTCCTTACCTTAGCTTAGTTCAACTAACTGACCTTCCTTTCCTTGCTTTATTTTAGATTACCTTATATGACCTGAAGTTAGGTTAATTTACCTTCCTTTCACGACTTTACCTTACCTTATCTTGGATTATTTTTGCTGAAAGTTCTTGACCTGATTCAAAAAGTCAGTGGTCAAAATAAGACAAAACCCGAGAAAGAAATATAATGGCTTTCTCATGACCAAGAATGCTGAAGTACATTAAAGAATGCTGTTGGTTATGTGAAAAGTGCCAGCTCAAGGTAACAGAATTAAACATGAATCTGGACTCGACTATTGGTATAATCGTAATCGCAATATAGTCTCAAGATTTTCTACAGCGCCCAGTGAAAACCAAGGCGCGAGAACCAGTTTATTCACGGGCACTCAGTCAAAACAAAATCGATAGGCAGTAAGTGTTCGGTTACAGGTCAAGATCCAGGAGTAAGGCAGGCAGACAGTCGGACGGGTACCGTGGATGGTGTTTGAAATTGGAGCGAGAAGAGAGATAAGAGGAAGAGGAAGAATCAGGATAATTTTTTTGGAAAAAGTAATTTTTTCAGTTTTGAGTGAAACACCAGCGCAGAACTGCAAGAAGTGAAGTGTTGGTGAGTTCGTATGATGGGTCAGATAATTGTCGTAATTCTGGCGGGAGTTTATTCCAGGGGGTGAAGCAGCTGTGGCTATGGAGCGTTTCCAACTTTTAAGAATGATGTGACGGGAATGCAAAGAAGTATTAGGACAGAAGAGGATCGGGTTGAAAGGAGTGGTTGGATTGTAAATAACTGACGAAGATAAGAGGGTTGGGATGAATGAAGTGTGTTATAGTTAAGCGAAAGGACTCTATACTGTGTAAGTTCAGGTATTTTAAGCCAGGGAAGTGATTTGAGAACTGAAGTGGTATGATGTTTTTGGGGGGTTTTGGTGACAGCACGAGCTAAAGCATTATGGATAGCTTCAAGGCGGGTTTATTTGAGTGGTATCTATATTGAGGAAAAGTGAATTGCAATAGTGTAGTTTTACATGGACAATGGTAGATGCAGTTTTGAAGTCAAGCATAGGGCGCATTCTGCGAAGGTCGCGGATATGAATAAAGCAAGAGCGAGAAAGATGAGTGATATGATCAAAAAAGCTGAGGTTATAGTCGAATTAAAATCACCTAAATTAAGAGATGAGAGTTAATATTAAAGGTATGGGTGGACGCAGAGTCCAGGCTACAATGATTTACACTAATTTTACAGACATCATTGACTAATTATTTGTTAAAAGACTTGTTTGCAACGTGTTCTATAAATAACTGAAAGAGCTAGTCTATTATTAGCCCATTTATTAACATGCTCTGTTACTAGTCATCAATTTTTCAAAAGTGTTCGGGCAGTTAAAAGACAGCCAGATCTCACAGTTAGGTCCACGGGATCGAATCTTGTATGCCATTTAGTTGGGATATCGCGAGTCCGTTGGTGAACTAATTGTAGAAGTATAATAGCGTAATAATTTGGGTATAGCTCACCAATTTCCGTTGAAATTTTAAATCCACAGCCGACCGTTATCACAGAGGTGCAAAGAGGTCGTTTTGTAACTGAATTGATATTCATGACGTCAGATTTTACGTCATTTGACGTGTTGATTGCTTCTGAAGTAATATGAAGGTCGAGTTCAAAGATTTTTATATCTTTGGTCGAGTTTGGACCAAAGATGCTAATAAGGCGCATACTAAATTTGTTTTCCTTCATTATATTATTTTCTCGTATCTCTTAAATATTCTATTTGTTTTTCGTTTTGTCCAAATTTAGATGGCGTAAAACTTTTGTCGTACCGTGTTTCTTTTAGAATTGTCATAGAAAATCCAAGACGGTGGCACACGTTGATACCTTTCACGGTATGCGCGCTGAGGGAGGTGCCGAATGCGGCAACGGTAGTCCCTCCTTATGTTAGCTTATGGAAAGGTACTACGGGGACCACTGACAATTCTAAAAGAAACATGGTACGACCAAAGTTTGATGCCATTTAAATTTGGACAAAAACGAAAAACAAATAAAATAGTTAAAAGAGATACGAGAAATTTTGTCTGAAAACATATTGAAGATGATTCCTGTTCCATACTACCCTCGAATGTAGTTCGTGACCTTGGTGTCTTTTTGGATAGCAAACTTTCCATGTCTCACCATATTAGCTCCATATCTAGAGCCTGTTTCTTCCACCTACGACGGATACATCAGATTAAACGCTGTCTTAATGAGCATTGCCTTCATGTCCTGGTTCATTCACTTATACTATCCAGAATTGATTATTGCAATTCAGTGCTTTGTGCTTTACCTAAATCTACCCTCTCACCGCTTACCTCTGTTATTCATGCTGCAGCTCGCCTAGTTAAAAGCATTGGCCCTCGAGATCACATTACTCATTCTTTACAACAACTTCATTGGTTACCCATTCAGGCCCGCATATCTTTCAAAATCTGTCTATTTATGTTCTAAATTATGCCAGGCTCTGCCCCGTCCTATCTGTCCTCTCTAGTTAAACCTTGTGCTTCCACTGAATCCAGAAGAAGATTGCGATCGGCTTCAAAACGGGACTTTGAAGTCAGGAGAGTTAACCTACAGTTTGGTAAAAGAATGTTTGAAGTAGCTGGTCCAGCTGAGTGGAACTCTTAACCTGAATCTGTTCGAAGATGCTCTTCAATAGATAATTTTAAATTAAAACTTAAGACTCATTTATTCTCTCAGTACTATAACTAATTATTATGTTGTAACGCGTCCTTTGAGTAAGACATTGTTTTATTAAGGCGCGTTATAAATATAAGTTGTATTGTATTGTATTAAGGAAAACAAATTTAGTATGCGGCCCAGTAGGCCTAAAATAAGCAGAGAAATCTTTTGAACTGGGAGAAACAGTGATTATCTTGTACCCAATTTCCAGAAACAAACTGATGTCTCGTTCACACGGACTATGTACTGTTCTACAGAAACGGTCGAAACACTCGTATTTCATTGACATTGGTGATGATAGAAAGAAAATCGTTCTGGCCAACAAGATTAGGGAGTATATTGCACGTTCATTGATATGTAGTTTTAATTGCCGATGATGACAGTGATTTTGGAAAAATATTTAAATACCGAGTGAGTGTGAAAAAGAATATAAACCTTTGGAGTCAGACTGCGAGCAGATAAAACACTTGACATTTAGTCAAAGCAAACAGTTGGTAGATTTGTTAACAAAGTATGTAGATCGTTATGTGATCAATCTAGTAGATTCGTGCGTTAGAAACTGTGACAATTCAAGTACTGTTGTGATTGAACTGTTCTAATTTCTAAAGCCCAAGACTTTGTGTCTTTAATCGAGTTAACGCTACGCTTCGAAACGGCAGAGTCGATAGTTTTCGAACCCCGATCTCTCGACAGCTCGGAAGGATACGATTGCTTTGATATATCGCTGTATTGGTATGTTTTGCGTACTTTCGAACGAAGTAACATCAAACGAAGTAACAGTGCATCAATCGACTCAGGACACACGGAGCAAGAAACAGAAACAGACATAGGTACACATACAGACACACAGAGAACCATGATGGTACGACGGTAGATAACAAAGAAAGGGAGGGAAAGAGCAGAAAGGAGAATTGGAGAGATAGAAAGCATGAAGGATATATATATATATATATATATCTAAAGAAAGAACGAGAGCGAGAAAGAGGAGAAGGTAGGATAGACAGAAACAGAGAACGAGAGACAGAGGTAGGGAACGAGAAACTGAATGGTAGATAGGACGACAGAGGAGAGACATTTAGAGAAATGGACAATGAGAGAGGTAAGGAGAGAGCCAGAAAGAAAGAGATAAAATGAGACAGGCAGAAACACAGACAAACAAACTGATAAAGAGATAAAGAGAAGTAGGAAGTAGATAAAGTGTAAGTGAGACAGTGACCCAATCAGAGTCATAATGATAACGTTTCTAAGCGACATAGCGATAGAGATAGAAGCACAAACAGACACAAAGATCAAGACAGAGAGACACAGCGAAGCATACACAGACAGACAAACGACAGACAGACGCACATACACCCACCCTCCACTGGTCAAGGGCAAACAGAGGTTGACCCAGAGTCAAGAAAATAGTTCGGCGCATGTTGCTGACTCAAGCCTAAGATGACCAAAGGCGCCATTGGGATGCACTTGCGGTTGCACTGCGCACACCTGAGTGGATCTAATCAAGCTGAGCACTGACGATAACGGCTCTGGTGTGCAAAAGAGTCACGCGGCGCCAGTACAGGTGTGTTTTATCCGGAATTATGGACCAAGCCTCGGACAGGCGACAGTATATAACCACGGCATAGTATACATGCATCGACGCAACGCAGAGCACCATAATGCAATACAGTGTAATACGAATGCATTTCAGCACAACGCAATACAAGCTTCTTCTTCTTGTTTACCCGCCGCGCCTCTTCTTGACATGCGTGTCGTCGGCTTCAGTCCGCCATCTTGATAACTGTGAGTCATTTATCTGCTGGCTCTTTAGCTGTCTCTTCTAATCAGCCGCTTTACACATAAACCCTTCAGTCCATTACACCTCTCCTCTCCCACTTCACACAGTCCCCCTCTACTCAGCAGTTAAATCATTTAAATTCTATTCCCTCTGTTCCATCTCTCTTTACACCTACGATTCCTCGCTCAGTCGATGGACATAAGGCGTGTTAACAAATGCAAACATTACTTACTTACTTACTTGCTTGCTTGCTGTCTGTCGATATATGCTTCGGCCATTAACCCTCTAGCAAATGTTGTTGGTAATTTAACTCTGTGGTGATATTCACCCCAACCCTGGCCCGCAAAGCCATTCAACTTCTAAATCCACTTATTTTTCATCCTTCTCGTCTGCCAACAAGAAATTTCTTCTGTACTCTCTCAACATTTGGTCACTGCTTAACCCTAAAAATTCTAAAAATTCTATCATCCTTAGAGATATTGTCTCTTGCTTCCAGTCACTTGATCGCATTGCCTAAGCCAACCTAATGCGCCACTGGGGTGCACTTGCGGTTAGATAGGTTATGTTAAGGTAAGGTCAGGTCAGGTCAGGTCAGGTAAAGTAAGGTAAGGTAAGGTGGTGGAGTAAGGTAAGGTACGATGAAGAGGGGAAAGGTACGGTACAGTAAGATAAGGTATAGTAAGGCAAGGTAAGATAAGACAATGTGGAGTATAGCAAAGTTAGTCAGTAAGGCAAGGAAAAATAAGCCGATGCAAGACAAGGTAAGGTAAATGAAAGTAAGGCAATGCCAGGCAAGCCAATGCAAGGCAAGGCAAGGCAAAGTTAGGTGGAAAAAGGTAAGGCAAGACCATACAAACGCATTACATGGCAAGTTAAGATAAGTCAAGTTAAGATAAGGCAAGTTAAGATAAGTAAAGTTAAGATAAGGCAAGTTAAGACAAGGCAAGTTGAGACAAGGCATGTTAAGATAAGACAAGCTAAGACAAGGCAAGTTAAGATAAGTAAAGTTAAGATAAGGCAAGTTAAGATAAGACAAGTTAAGACAAGGCAAGTTAAGATAAAGCAAGTTAAGACAAGGCAAGTTAAGACAAGGCAAGTTAAGACAAGGCAAGTTAAGATAAAGCAAGTTAAGACAAGGCAAGTCAATAACGAAAGTTAAGATAAGGCAAGTTAAGATAAGTAAAGTTAAGATAAGTCAAGTTAAGATAAGACAAGTTAAGACAAGGCAAGTTAAGATAAAGCAAGTTAAGACAAGGCAAGTTAAGATAAAGCAATTTAAGACAAGGCAAGTCAATAACGCAAGTTAAGATGAGGCAAGTTAAGATAAGTCAAGTTAAGACAAGGCTAGTTAAGATAAGTCAAGTTAAGACAAGGCAAGTTAAGATAAGACAAGCTAAGACAAGGCAAGTTAAGATAAGGCAAGTTAAGACGAGGCAAGGCTAAGCATATGTCAAAGTGTGCTAATGTAAGCAAGGGAAGGCCATGTTGGTCACTTAATGAAAAAAATAGTTGTTAATTTATTTGCACTACTTCCTAGTCGGGTGTTTGACCAGTTATCAATATCTGGTCGAAAAAGTAATAAATGCTCTTGTTAAACATTTCGCTCATAAATGTCAGTCATAGCAACAGGATGCAGATGACAGTCATACATCCTGTTCAACAAAACTTTCTGTTCTCTGTTGCTTTAACCTGATTACGATAGACGATGCAGGCGGCTCGATGCGGTATTATTATATATATATATATATATTTGCGGGTATGCGTGTATGTATGTATGTGCGTATACATGTATTAAGTGTGTATGTGTGTATGTGCGTATGTATGTGCGTATGTGCGTATGCATGTATGTATGTATGTATGTGTATGTATGCATGTGCGTGTACATGTATTAAGTGTGTATGAATGTATGTGCGTATGTATGTGCGTATACACGTATGTATGTGTGTGTATGTGTGGATTATCTATGTATGGATGTATATGTTTATGTATGCATGTCTC